>PVKM010009237.1:0-22079 GCA_004027735.1 Carollia perspicillata | reverse complement strand
GCTTATTTCACTTAGCACAATGCTAGCGGATGTCCAATAGGAGTATGTGGCCAGAGGCTCTATAAAGACTAGTTGTTGTCC
The DNA here is from genome assembly GCA_004027735.1 of Carollia perspicillata. Lineage (NCBI taxonomy): Eukaryota > Metazoa > Chordata > Mammalia > Chiroptera > Phyllostomidae > Carollia > Carollia perspicillata. Next base: position 21,998 of record PVKM010009237.1, on the reverse strand, counting down.
TTTACATACATCGACTTCCATGGGTTTTCTTTTGTTTTCCAAATCATACTTACAAGTATTTAATATACTGATTGATTTAGCTATCACGTTTTATTAAGGAGAACTAATTTCACAAAGACAGAAAGTACAAAACAAATGTCTGCTATCTTGCCAAATGATGTAATGTTGGTTTGACTCATTTACAACAAGTACATTATCATGTGACAGAAAGTAAAATAATTGATAGCATGCCAAAGTCTGATCATTAGCAGTTCTAAAATATGTAAGTCAACAAAAATGTATTCAAAAATCAAACACGCTTCCGTGATTTTATTCAGTTAAGTTTTGCATTTTGAAAACAATATTAACATGAAATAGAATTTTTCAGAACATGATAAAAAATTAATATTTTACTTTGTTTACATTTCCAAACAAAACAGAATCATACTTTCACTACTTAGTTGAGAGCCATGTTTGTCTTTAAAGAAACAGCAGGACAATGTACATATCTGCACAGAGATGCATCATTATGATGTTTACTCAAGGGATGCCAATTCTATACTTTTCATTATAACCTTGATATAAAGCAACAAAGGTTTATTTTAATTGGGAATTTTTAGGTAGTGTCTTACTAAAATCTAAGTATATTATTCATTATGGTTTGACTGAGGTTTTAAAAAAAATTGACTGAACAACATGTTCACATGGCATGAATGAAATACATGTTATATCACAAATTATTAAAAATTTTAGGTAGTAAATTATACATTAGATTGTATGCTGCATTATAAATTATACATGACTTTATACAAATATGAATTATATATATTTCTCTTTGCTGGTGCTGGAAATGGATCACAGATGATTATCAGTTGCATACTACATAAATCCATATAAGATATCTGCAACAATACTTCAAACAATAAAACATTAATTCTTCATTTAGAAATCCAAGATTTTAAACCAAAGAGCTGATATTATGTGAATAATTTACAATAGAGCAAAGTAACTGGAATAATAAAATGTGTGAAAACAAAGAACACGTTTTTTAATTCTTATGTACACCATAACGTTTTGCTGCGTGCCACTGAAATCGTCTTGAGTAAAAATGAACTTTCATGAAAAGAAAATGGGGTTCAAGTCTAGTGGCAGCATTGGAACCACCCCAGGAATCTCAGAAAAATAATGTTTGGACTAGAAAGCCACAGAAAGTTGTAACACCAGGATACTCTGTGTTTTAACTCCAGCTATTGCATGGTTTCCAAGCCTGGGTAAGTGATGCACTGAAAAAAAATCAGCTGCAGCAAAAGCAACATTAACTGAGTAAGATAATCAATGGTGCATCAAGGTGTTTCTTCTGTGTGTTTTGTTTGTTTGTTTGTTTTGTTTCTCATGTCTGCTAACTTTGTTGCCATATAGATATCAACAAATATTCCAAAACTTATTTTTTTCTCTGTAGATGCATGGGCATGAGAAGTAAACTGTTCAATTTCTCTTTTGAGGGACGGACAAATGGGAGTTGAGAGTGTTCATAGGCTCAGTAACTAAATGTTTTAATAAAATTAAATAAGAAGTAAAATTTGTCATCTAGGAAAATTCATAACAAAGATGGTTGAAATTTCTTTTGGGTTGGCTAATTGTGTTTTAGAAAACATTGCATACAATTGTTATGATTTCAAGGATTATGGAAAAGTGAAGTTAACTAAATAAATCCTTTAATTATATAGCTGAAGAGACTGGACTTCATAGAAATAAAATGCTTTGACCCTGGCCATCCTGCTAGTTAATAGGAGACATGAACATAGCATGTATTTATTTGGGCTGGGGGTAGAAAGAAATATATAAATATGTATAGAACATAATAGGCGAGAAAAAAAAAACTCTCAAAACTAGGGCCATGAAAACATGAACAATATAGTTCTTTCAACTCAGCAGACCCAGGACCTGATAAAGTAACTATTTCCACTACTAGGGTATAGGGTGATGTAGGGCACAGATATGCCTGGTAAAATCCAGTTGCTCCAAGGACCAGGGATGCTGAGTATTTTCCTTATGTTTACTTGTCTCCCTTTTTATTATGAATGAGAGTTATGATTATAAATGTCATGTCCCTTCTTTAAAATTATTGTGTTTAAGTGTGCATATGTGTGTAGACAGAGAAACAAAAAAATAATTCACTTTAGCATATAGATGCATTTATTTTAGACCAGCTGGAGGAGAAACATTGTATGAAATAATGCATGGGACAACAAAATATTTTGTTCCTTTTCTACAGACAAAAGAGATTTATAGAAGGTTTTCGAGCTGGACTATGACATGATCAGAGTTGACCTTTCAGGAGATTTATTTAGAAGCTGTGAGCACTAGATATGAGTGGTAAGAGCCTGAGGGTGGACTTTGTGCTAACTGATCTTTAAGGTCAATGTCAGTTATATGTGTTAATTTCAAGTTTTTGCCCAATAAGTAATTAACAGTTATCTGATATACTACATTTTTTTAGATAAATCTATGTATTTAAAAGTTGGACTAAAATGTCTTCGATAGTATAGTGTTTTCCCTTTGAGTTGCTTTCAAATTCTTCAATTTTTACTTTAATACCATAGGTTTACTTTATGAATTACAAAATATATAAATATTTATATTTCCACTTTTGCCTCATCATATATTTAATAGTATATTTTTAAAAGTTTAAAAAATATTTTCTTAAGAAATTGTTCTTTATAATTTTATAATTTGGAATTTTGCGGAATTTCTATTGATTCTATATTTTTCTAATTTTATAAAGGCAGTTGTCCCTTTCAATCTTTTTTTTTTAAAGATTTTATTTTATTTTTCTTTAGAGGGAAAGGGAAGGAGAGAGGGAGAGAAATATCAATGTATGGTTGCCTCTCGTGTGTCCCCTGCTGGGAACTGGCCTGCAACCCAGGCATGTGCTCTGACTGGGAATCGAACTGCGGTTGTTTGGTTCGCAGGCCCGCGCTCAATCCACTGAGCTACGCCAGCCAGGGCTCAATCTTTTATTAATTAGAAAAATATCACCTTTGTTCTGTCAAGGGTAACAGAGTTTTATCTTGGAATAAACATGGGTTCTGGTGTTTATTCTATTAACCTATACCTACTTAACAATGGACTCAAAGCTTTGTGGTTTAGGACATCAACAACTTCATTATCGTTCACGTTTGGGGAAGCCAGAAATTTGGGCAGAGCTCAATTGGGTGACCTGTTCCACAGAGTTGGCTGGGCCACTTGTTACACAGCTGAACATTGGACTGCTCTGTGGACATTAAGACATTTACACCCAGGCTTGGTACTTCCCAGAGATAGTGGGAAGGCTGGTATCAGGAGCCTTTTTCTCTTAGGTCTCAAGGCTTCTCAAATGGCCTCTCTGGCATATGAGTCTTAAATGATGACTCAGGTATCCAAGAATAAGTGTTCTTTTGTTTTTTCTTTCCCTGCTTGCAATGCCTCTTCTAGCCCCTTTCTTCATGGATTCAAACAATATTTTATTTACCATCATTGTGCCCTGCAAAACCTCACTCTGATCAAAGGACTCTCACACATCAAAAGAAGAAGGCCATTCTCACTTTATTATGGATTCTTGATGTGCATGCGCAGCCATATGGCTTGGTGGGTCAGACACCATCGTTTAATGATAGCACCTTGACCTCCCTTCTAATCTGGTGTCCCATAATCAACCTTTCAGTCTCTACCAGAGCCCAGTAGCAAACCTGGAGCTGTTTCTAAAAAGTATAAATTACAGTTACCCATTGGATAAAATATGTTTTGCTCAGGGATGTTTTTGGTTTTTTAGAGATTAATGTCAACATGTATTTAGTGCTTAATGAACTCTCAAAAATCTCATTGTTTCCCTTTGCTAGATGGGTAGTTATGCTGCTCAATGACCTCAGTTGCCTTTGAGGAGGGCTTGGAAGAAAACTTATAGATTTTTGCAGTTCTGACAGAAAGAGCACATGTTCTAGGAGCAGAAAGTGAGAGTGGCCAGTCTCTGGAGAGCTGGGCCCATGAACTGGAGGAGCACCACTTTTACTGGCTGAGAAGTTACAGAGCCCAGATTCATGAATAAAGAACACGGGCTTCGCTTCTCAACAGAAGACATGACAAAGAATTTGTGGCATCCTTGAAGTACCAGTGCCAGAATTGAGTGTCTGCATCAACTGTTTACTAGCTTTTGACATTGAGACTTGAATTAATAGCTGGAGAAATTGTTTTGGACAACAATAAAGGTCTTGTGTGAGGTTTATTTCTCAGTTTTATTTTCAGTCTTGCTAAATAAAATGAGTCTTTTTATTTGCCTTTTAAAGTGAAATTTAGTGATAGCTAATATTAGGATAGCCAAAACATTCCTGCCCAATGAGGTCAGTGCAAAATTGCCTTAAAATATATTGAGCCCCGGCTGGTGTGTCTCAGTGGCTTGAGCACCAGCCTGTGAAACAAAGAGTTGCTGGTCCGTTTCCCAGCCAAGGCACATGCCTGGGCTGTGGACCAGGCCCCTGGCGGGGGCACAGGAGAGGCAACTGCATATTGACCTTTCTCTCCTCCCTCCCTTACCCTCTCTCTAAAAATAAATAAATAAAATCTTAGATAAATAGTCAGATGAACATTTATGCTCATTAGCAATGTAGAAACAATAAACAACACAGTTGTAAAAAATAATTCCTCAGATTTAAATTCTTAGTTTATATCAAGAACACAGTCTAATCACTGCATTGAATTTTGATGGAAGCTAAAAGGAGAGTATCTATGAAATCAGGATTCCACCTTGTACATACAAAAATGCTCATCGAGTCTGCGTTTTTTTCTCGCTATCTGCATTCGGTTCTTAAACAGACATTATCATACTTTGATTATTTTATTTGCAGTTTCTGGATGTTTATAAGTATATAAAACTGAGGTTACTAATAAAAATCATTTTGTATCACTTTTGTGCTAATCTACTATTATATGGTAAATAGACATTGGCCCAGACATAATTGTAGTGTAGAAATATTCTATAAAATACAGAGGTGGGTAAAAGTAGTTTTACAGTTGTGAGTACGTGAAACAGAGTTTGTTCTTTTATTATCATTTATCAATTATTGCATTATGTATTTATTTTACAACTATAAACCTACTTTTGCCCACTTTTTTATATGGTATAAAATAATTTAACATACAATAAAATATAATTCTCTCTAGTGAGATAAGGAAAAAAATTACAATGTTTAAGGTTTTTCTCCACTTGTAATAAACCTACTTATGGGCAAGGCAATTCCTTTAAGACATGGGAATTTGAATTATCTATCACAGCCTCTGGAATGCAAATACTAAGAGTAATCAGCCATTATCTAAGCCAATTTTTAAAATATTTAGTGGAGATAGCTTGAATAGAATCTATGGTGGATGTAAACTACATAAAGGTATCTTAAATCAAAATAGGCAATGTGCTTTTAAATGTTTTAATACCAGTTGACGCGTGAATTGAAAAGTTCATGTAATACAGTGACTTGAGTTGAGAGCTGCTATACTCTCTGGTATATTCTTCCTAACAAGCTTAGAGGAAATTAAATTTACAAGACAAGCTTTCTGTCTGCGAGTTTATCATTTGGCTGCACAATTAAGATTGTAGATATATTGTCTCTCTTCTTATTAAATCCAGCAAATGTGCCCAGAGGCTACTGCACAGTGAATATCTACAAAATAAGATCAAGAAATACATAAATAAGAAATGTGGGTTTAGTATTCATTACTCAAGATTTCCAAAGTGTACACGGAGAAAGAGCAGAACATTTATATTCATTCTGCTTTGCTAATATTGATCTGGCGGCGTGTTTTCAGTACAACATGGTGATGTCCGGGACTGCAGGCGAAAAAGAACTTAGGGATCACCAGCCTAGACTTTCAATTTGCAGATGAAAATTAAACAAATAAAACAAACAAACAAATGAACTATTGAGGTCCAAAAAATGAAACCTACATTCTAAAAATTCAAAAACCTAATAAATGGCAGAGCTGAAACTTGAAGCAGTATATAATTTCCAAGTTTAGAATTCTCTTTACTAATTCATTGCTAATTCTTTTTTCTGAAATGTAATTTATTCAGACCCTTACAGAATACATTCCCAAATTATAAACTGCCTTTTAACCCACTATGATGACCCAATTAATAATCTGACTACCTATATTTTCATCAGAACTAAAGTTCTTCAATATTAAATAGAATTATTAAATATATTAACTGTATATATTTTTGCACAATATACAAAGATAGCATTGCATTGCTCCAATAACAATTTCACTTCTAGTCTAAGAAATAATTGGAATTAAACATACAGATACTTGAAGGTAACATTCAGCTAAAACAAGATTAAAAACCTGTGACCTCATAATGTCCAAAACCATGAATGCAAACAATAATATGATTTGCATAATTTTAGGTGAAAAATGTATATGATAGTTCAATGTATTGTGATGAAACACTAAAGAGAATGAATAAGACAAATATGAACTGTAACTCTGTCTCTTACTAATAAAATGACATTGAACAATAATTTAGCTTAGTTAATTTTTTATTACATCATCTATAATGACAATTACAATTGCCACACGAGGTTGTGTATTTGTGTTTGTGTGGGGGGGAGTGTGCAAGAGAGAGGAAGAGAGACTGAAATTGCATGCTCAGCGATAAATGCTCGCTAGGTTTTGAGTAGGCAGCACATTGCAAAGGTTCAGAGTTTGGTTCGTGTTCGGTAAACTCATTTTAATCTCGTCTTCAGCACATTGGAACAGGATACAAATTTAGGGAAGGAACTTATTTCCTCAAATTGTTTTGTGTAATAATAATAGAGGCAACCATAATATACACATATACCTCTTTAGGTTTTTACAGGGACTGAAAACAGGCTTATCAGTTAAGATGAACTAATGGAAGCTGATGTGTACCATCAACAAACAGAAAACATCTCAGATCTAAAACTCTCAACAGGCTCTATAGACACTCAAACCCTTAATTAATTATTTTCACCCAAAATTGTTTCTTCCATAAGGAATTAATCATTTATCTTATCACAAAGTGTAAATCTTTCTTGTGTCACTACTTATAATTAATAACTGGATATACAAATATGTATAGAATTTGTAGCCATATTGAAAATAGTAGTTAAACTTACATCATCTTATACAAGAAAGTTAATATCCTTCTGGTTAAAGGATATTTGCACTAAATACCACTCAATATAATTATAGATTATGTAGAAAATGAATGAAGATGTTTACACTAATAAAACAAAATTGCCAGATGTTTAGTTTTAATTACAGATGTTAATGTAGTTTGTAGAAAAAAACATCTTGTGGAGTTTTGAAGCAATATATGGAATTATAAAATGTTAGTAAATGAATACCCAGCTCTCTTTGGCCTCCTGAAATAGTGATGAGCATAACTCAGATGCAGGGAACATTATTCATTCATTCAGCAAACATAAATCAATACCTATTATGTTCTAGGCATTTTTCCAAATACCAAAAAAAACAAGAATGAATAAAGCACAGCCCCTGTTATGAAGTTTCTTCCATGTCTGTGGAGGAATCAATACAGAAGCAGGTGTGATGGAAACGGGGACAAGGCACATGTGTCACATAAAAATCCCCTTTGCGTTTATTGGCCAAATTTGCTAAGCAAGCAGACAAGGATCTGCTTTTGCCACCATGTTCTCTTTGGGACATGGCACTTGGCAGTTAGATTGGTTCTGGGCACATCAGCTGGATGGAGAAAATAACTTTATTCAAGGAAAATTGGGGGCCAGGAAGATTCTACAGATTACCAGTAAAAGGAATGTCTCTTTTTGCCTTGGCCAAACCAAGTAGAGATTAAACTTAGTTCCTCCCATTGAGGACGCCTGGGTTCTAACCTCATTGTGTTTCCACCCAGGACTGCAAATGTGCACATCTCTCAGGTTTAGTGTAAAGGGCTCCTCCCAGTGTCTTTAATATAAATATTCTATACGTGATGATAGTAATAATTATTCTCTTTTTAAAATTATTATTATTATTTGCTTCAAATCAAAATAGCCAACCTACCAAATTAATTGGATTTAAACAAAATGAAAGAAATAGTAATTTTAAACTTTTATATACTTTGTGATTTCTTCATACATTGTGTTTAAATAAAGGGAATGTTAGAAAGGTAAGGTTGTCTCATTTTTAAATACAAAGATACGATGACTAGGAGAAGTACAGCTTCCTATTTGAAGTGTTATACTTAGTTATGTCTATGACACAATGAAGGGGTTGGAACTGGATTCTTTGTTCCAGTGTCTTTGACAGCTAACTTATGGAAATGTTTAAGAAAGTTAACACGCCATTTTTTATGGTCATTTATTCATTTTCTCTTCCAATATTTATTCAGAACTCAAATGGTCCAAATCATGGATCAATGAAAGAGGACAAACGAAAACAAAAACAAAGAAACAAAAACAAAAACAAAACCCTGCATTACAAGAGCTTTCATTATAATTGGAGTGAGGGAAGTGCAGATGCTAAACAAATCCAATAATAATATTAGTGAATTAGGCAGGGACACTTACTAAAGAGGAAAACTATGAAAGCTGAAAAGGGCATACTGGGGCTGGGTTTCAACTATAGAAAAAATGTCAGGAAAAGTTTCCCAATAAGTTGCCATTTGAGACCTATAGGAAGCAAGGGGTGGACTAGGAGCCCCGCATGGAGAGAAAATTGCAAGGTGAAGACCCAGAAACGGGTGTGTGCGCTGGTTGTTTTTAAGGGCTAGTAGCGTAGGCGGAGGTAGAAGCAACGTGAGGAAAAGAAAAAAAGAGATGAGGCCATAAAATTTAAAAAATGAGATCCAGGGTCCAGATAAATTTAAACCTTGGAGGTTTTTATTTTTACTGAGTAAAATTTGAAAACAATGCAAGACTTTGAGTGACATTGTAGCATAATCAAAATAGATTTTAACAGATCACTGCAGTTCCAGTATCGTGTATAGATTCTAGTCATACAATAAGAGAAGAAAGAGGAAGCCAGTTTGGAGGCTAATGCAGAAATCAAGGCAAGGAGCAACGGTAATATGATTCAAGGTAGTTAAATTCTGTGTATAGCTGGAAGTTAAAGAATAGCAAGGCTTTGAATAGGTATGAGTGGAAGGGATGGAAACAACAGGCAAAAATTTATTCTAGGGTTTAGGGCTTAGTCATCTGTAAAAGTAAAATCAGTATTTGCCAAACGGGAGGGCAGGATTGAGGTCAAAATCTAGAAACTCATTTTTGGGATTATTAAATGTGAAATATTATTAGACATTTAAGTAGAAAGAGTAAGTAAGTAGAAACATATATTCTTCTGAAAAGAAAATCAGTTGATTCGGAGATGAGAGGATTGTTGGTACACTGTATTTGAGAAGTAGAGGTGATGAGGCTTAGTGTACTGTTACAAACAAGACCACAAGCCCCAAATGGAGCCTCTTACGCTAAACCCCAGAAGACCAAGCCAAGACTTAACTGCATTGCAGTTTTAGCTCTCTCAGAAATGGAAGCTTAAAGCAGTGGATCAGAAATCACCTGATTAGCACTAGTTAGGTGACCTGCCTGATTAGCCCCTGCCATCCCCTATAGGGACGTAAACTTGCAATAACCAACCCGCTTTGTTTTCCTAGTATACCTCTCCTGTCTCTACTCCCTTATGCCTATAAAGTCTTTCTTTTTACTTTATTTTTGTTCAAGTACAGTTTTTTCCATTTTCCTGCCACCAATTCATCACGCCCCACCCATGCCCACCTCCAGCCCTCAATCCTTCCCCGCTTTGGCTTGTCCATGGGTCCTTTATGCATGTTCCTTGGTTACCCCACCTCTTCTTTCCTGCATTAAAAGTCTTTAATTTTGTAAAGTTCTTTGAAGCTCTTTTCTTGGGTTGGGTGCTCTCAGATTCCAATTGACTTTTGCTCAAATAAAATCTTAAAAATTGTAATATACCCTAATTTATCTTTCAGCAGTTCAAACTGAGAGTTTGACCTGAGCTCTACATTCATCCATAAGAACAGAAGACCATTCATGTAGTATATGGGCACACATTCTGGAGGGGGAAATTTCTTTTCTATTTATTTTATTTTCTCATTAATTAGGAATTGCAGTTGCCAGGTGAAAGGAGAAAGGGATATTGATGAGTTTGGGAGAATGAAGAAATTACGAAATGGATGTTGAAGAAATTGGGGGGTGAATGCCCTAAGGAACAGGGGTATGCTTACTAGTCAATGATAAGGTAGTGTTTGGCATACATAAACACAAATGTAAAGTCGCACCAGTTGTATACATATGAGAGTGTGTTTAGGTGGAGAGTTAGCTTTAAACAGGGCTGGAGATCAGCCTTATGATTATAGCACAGTTTGGCAGAGGCTAAGGAGTTGATTTCATAAACAAAAGAGTGTCTGAGATGGTGTATTATGGAATTTAAATAGGATTTTAGTCAATTTTGCAAAAAAACATTTATTGATGCTTTTTGATGTGTCCCGTACTGTGTCCTAGTGGGGATATAAGAATATAATGTTGGCAAATACTCATACAAGTCTTAGTCTGTGCTTAGAAAAACTAATTTCTATTAGTCATACTAAAATATAACAGAATGTTGAGTGACAAATATGAAAAATATCATTAAATAAAATTATAATTAAAATATTGTTTAATTACAACAAATGCATTAAATGTGACTACATTAAATTGATTCAATGATTGTAATAAAGACTTTCTATTATACTAGACATTAGATTGTGCTATATGGTACCGAAGAATTTTACGTAGTTGTGAATTCGATTCACTAATTAATGGAGGTTTTGCATTTCTCTTTTTGGAGAGAACTAAGAATCCCTAAGTAGAAAGAAATGAAGAATCTTATACAACACCCGTCACACTGAGTGTGATGCTGAGAGACCTGTGACCTGGGGATGGGCGAGGTGTAATAAAGGGAAGGGTGTCCATGCAGTAAGGAATGGACTGAGTTTCATCACGGTGCCTGCATCATGTGAATGCGGAATTCCTATGACAGACAGTGCATCCTGGGGAGACTATGCATTTTTCTATGAAAAGGCCCCTTTTCTACATGGGTTGAGATACAGAAAATCAATTCATTGTCATCTTCTCTAATCCTGCTCCCTTGCAAGTGTCCTCCAGATGTCCTTGCCCCTGACCTTGGGAGTTAGCAATCTCCTTTAGAGACGAATTACATCAACTAAACAAATGAAATAAATATTTTTATATTATGGGCTGCAATGAGGTGAAAAGTGATGTTGAGAGAAGTTATGAGGAAAAAAAGTACCTCGATCAAGAATATTTCATCTTTTGATGTCAAACCTGTGCGTATTTGAACACTTTTCCTCTACCATCTATCATTGAGAGAAAGGAGCTTCGTCGGTTAGAAGGGTTTCATTCTCATTATGCTGAAGTCTCTTCTATCAGGCCTAACCTTATCAAAGTTTTGTTTGTCTGCTGTGAAACACCTCAGCAGATTTGTAAAAGAACTTTGGCAAGCACACTTGTCTTCATCAACCGTGGTAGTGACAGTCAAACACCGTTTCCAAGTTCTGTCATCTCCATTTCTGCTTTTCCTGCACCATATTACGTAGAACGCTATTACAGAAACTTTCAGACAAGCCTGGTGGTTCAGGCCGACTCAAGCTAATTTGGTGTTGTCAAGTCCTGGTGGTATCAACTGTCCAAGTGAGAGCTGGGTGACAGTCTATCACCTTCCCAAAATCTCAACAACAAAATTCTGCTGCACATACAAACAGTTATTACAAAGAAGGAGTTACAGCTTGTTCAACAAAGATGATAAAATTCCACCTTTCTGTTGTTTCAGTTTCATCCACTACACTTTCATAAAAAGTTTATTTGTGTCAGACACACTGCAAACACACTATTAATATTTTGGAAGCAGGATTTAGTCAACAGAATGTGGCAACCAGAACCCTTTGTCGCAATAGCTGGACTTAAACATATTTTGCAGTAGATCCTATGCCCCATCCTGGACGATTCAGACCCTTCAGCTTGTTATATACGTATGAAAGGTATCTCTAAAGAAATTGAGCTAATTCTGAATACCAATGACCTTACCAATAACAGTCCATTCCTAAAATTTGATGTGATAATTGTTAGTCTTCTGATATAAAACTGACTTTAAAAATGTACTGTGAAAACGAACAAAGCTTTTTGGTGGCAAAGATAGTTAAAATAGTGTTTATAATACTGTTCTAAGTAAATGCTAGATTACTTCCCTGAAAGTGTGGGAATTCCTGAGTAGAGCGAGTGACAGCACTTGCTGTATAGACTGACAAGGATTTATTCACACATACATATTTTATCGCCTATGCAGATCCGCCCTAAAATATAGACTTGTACACTTTTAAATTCTACTGCTTGCTACCTAACTCCACAAACAAAGCTAATAGTATGTGAAATCCCAAAATCCAAAGAATGTTTTTATTCTTAGCCTATTTTTTTTCAAACTTGCCTTTGGGCTTTGCCTGTGTCCATATAAAACTGGTAAGTGCCAGTCAATAACTTATGGGTGTTCCTCAGTTCTCTCTTTCCCTTGCTCCCATCCTCTCATTGTAATCTGCAAATCTACCAGCTCTGCCCACACTATGCAAAAGTCTCTCTCCAGCACTAACGCCATCCGCATAGCTGAAGACAACATCCTTTCCTGGGTGGTTTGGCCAAATGTTCTCCCAAGTAGTCTCCATTGCTTCTGACTTCACCTGACTGCGTCACTACATAATGGACAGATTGAATTCTTAAAGATTTCAAACAGATAATGCAATGCCAAGATTTTGGGTAATCAGAGGTCCCCATTATATTTAAAATAATCTCAAAACTCCTTATCATTATATATAAATCCCAATATAATCAGTCCCTTTCTCATTTCAATCTCATTTCAAATGATTGTTTTCTCATTGTGCTCCAGCCATATTGACTACAGTGTATTAAAATGATAATTTTGACGCTTTTAAAAACACTCCTGTCAGTTTTACTCTCAGAGACTGGAAAAAAGACTACTATTTTTAAAAAGTTGGAATACGTATGATGTTTTAAGAAAAATGTTGTATTGGAAACACATGCAAGTCAGTGGCTCTAGTCAACGTGACGAAAACACACAGAGTGGCTCATCTCTAAGCAGAAGGTGCTACATTCCTGTGATAGCTCCTCAACATATAGAAGCAGCTCAGTGTGTAAAGCATACCAACAAGGTTTTTTCTTATATAATAAGACAAACATGCTTTTTAAAAGGTAAAGACTGAGGTGACAAAAATACACTTTATGCGTAATGTGACAAAATACTTCTCCATCATTGGATCTGCTTAAGCTTCATTCATGCCAAGCCCTCGTCATGAAATCACCCCTATTATTGTCATTATTGTCATTTTTGGTGGAGCATAATCGTCATTCCAGTTATCTCATGAAAAAAGAAGATTGAGCTTAAAGACCTCTGACTATTAATGTATTTTTTAACAGACAATTAGCAAAATACTGATAAATCTGTTACATTAAGGAAATTGTAAAAGTCCAAAATCTCTTGGATGATAACACTTTCCACATTTGATATAGCAACTATGAAACCAAGGGGGAAGCTCAACTTCCAGTTTGACCATTCCTGTTGTAAAGAAGTGATATTTAATTTTTCTGTGGATGGACTACCTGGGTAGCATACCCTATGTAAGTAGGGAAACGTCATCTTATTTTCTCATGACATAAAAATCTGAAACTCAATGAGTGTCAGACACCTTTGAAGAACTTGAATTGTATAATAGTGTGATATTTTCACACAAAAAATGAATTTTTAAACTAACACTATTTTACCTTAAAATCTGTCATCATAGTTAGGAGATAAGTATCATACACTTAAAGGGATCATACATTTTAATATACTAAGGTCTTTTTCCCTCCTTCTTTTTATTGAATGAATGGGACATGCTTTCCCCTGGTGTCTGGTTTCTGCCTGAGCCTCTCCCTGGGCCACTCCAGGTCCTGTTCTCCACTCTGGAGTCCCCTCCTGTGCATTGGACCAAATAGAAACAATGAAACTTTCAAACGAAAAAAAAAGGAACATGCTACACAACAGCACATTTTAATTCAGTACTCTGTTTTTTCATAGTTTCTATCTTTGAATACCTTAGCTCTTAGGGTAGTTACTTTTTAAAATTCCTGTTTTAGTGAAATATTGTCTACCACCTTCAAAAAAAATGGTGACAACTTTTGTGCTAGTGAAAGTTTCAAATTGTTGCTTAGTTTTAGTACCAACGTGTAATATTTTAATTGGAAGCTAAACTAATTTTACACTTGATTTTGCCAACTGCAGTGTTTCAAGGACATTTAAAAAGTGGTTACATACATCTTTTTTTTTAGAATACTACTAGAATTTTGTAAGAAATATTGATATTCAGGTATTCAGATTGACAAACAAAATGAAACTATTAAAATATAATTATTTGTACTAAAAATTAATGAGAGGATTGCATTGAGTTGCTCTTTCCTCTGATGCATATAAAGTAGGATTTTTGGTTTTCAGTTAATGCATATTTTCACTAAAATATGTATTAATATACTGAAATAATTTTGCAATATATTTTTACTTTAATGTTGTCTTTTCATTGTTTTATTAAAATACCTATGTTATTTAAGAGACATAAATGACAGCTAACATTCTTGTCTAATTTTGGATATCAGAGTTTCACAGCAGAGAAGAGTGTAGATGGCATTCAGATTTACCCAGTTTCATGTTTCATTCCTCATTTCACTCAGTTCTCAAAGATTCCCTGCTGAACTGAAACCAACTGATTATTTTATTTTATATTTTATTAGCGAAAACAGCTACCAATTCATTGTTTAGTTTAGTCATTATATATCTAGATATAAAGTTAGATTTCCTCATCAAAAGAATTAGTTTATTTTTGAAGGTACAACATCTTAACTTCATTAAAGTTTCCACTGGTCTCTAGTATACTGCCAAACTCTTCTAATTGCTAGCATTTCCCTTGACTTTTTCTTTTACCATTGACATTGTAATTACAATTACAATGGCACTTTGTAATTACAAAGTGGCCACACCTTGCCAGCATTATTAATAGGAGGGATGATAGGGCCTGAGAGTTAGTTAAACACTTAGATTCTGGAATCTTACATTCTTGTCTAAAAGTCCTGGCTCCATCATTAATGACTGGGTGACCATGGATGAGTTTCTTAGCATATGTAAGAGCTACTTTTTAATTGGAAGCATTCATCATAAAAATATCTGGCCTCAAAGGACCTTCATTATAAATCACTAAAATAATGTATGTTGATATATTGCACACAGTGAAAATACAATAAATTTTTAATAAATGGGAGCAGGGTAGGGAAAAGTAGGTTTATAGTTGTTCATATAGTAAATAATACAATAATTAATAAATAATAATACAGGAGTAAACTGTATGTTTTGCATACACATCGTTGTAAGCCCACTTTGCCTCATTCTGTATATAGAGACCTTATGAAATTTGAGGAGAAACATGAAAATAATAACCTTGTAAAAGTCTTAATCTATGAGATTTTTTGTTTTTGTAATTAACTAGTCTCATTAGAAGCATTTAAAAAACTGATGCAATAACTATTTTTCTAAAATATGTTTCAGGAGAGAGAGCACATCTGATAAAACCCTGCAGTAGTAACCTGCACAGTAAATCAAGGTTCATCTTGATTACTCCTGAAAACTGCTTTAGAATCACAAAAAGTGGAAATATTTTAATGAATACCTGAATTTCAAATGTGCCCAAATGTTTTCCTGAATTAATGCAACAGACTGGGATGGCCGATATCATGGAAAGAAACAGATACAATTTTATGTATGCAAATGTAGTATAGACTATTGTCCAATGAAATAATTTCTTGGTAACCAGTATGTGATAATCATCGATTGAACATGACGATCTTCCTGGTTCCCTCAGCTTGATTCAACTTCATTTTTTATCTGACTGTAAACCCCTGACCTTTTTCTTAGAGCATTAGCTTTAGAACACTTGCAGTTGTAATTCTTTCTCTGTATATCCATTTAAAAACCTCTGGCTAGTTTTATGTATCAAGAATGCCTTTCTCAACGATCTGTGAACCATCCTTTTAAAATGTCATTATGGGGGAACAAGGTGCCTCTTCTCTCCCAGTCTCTGTGGTAAGATAGGAGCTTAACTTCCCCAAGAGCCAGTTAGCAAACACAAACGGCCTAGTCACACTGAACAATCACCCCAATGATACCGGTTCATACTTATGCAATCGGAGCAGATTTAAGGGCTTCTGTATATCTGGAAACCAGGAACTCTTTCTTAAGTCTTCTCCCAACTTCTGCAGACCCAGTCATTGATTTGGAAAATTGGAGTTTGTGTGTTGCTTTCCTTCATCTCAAGCAGCTTGCCAATTTTTTGATCCTCGTTTCTTAAAATGTTTCAATATTTTTCCTTGTAAATGTATGTAGATAGTCTTATACTAAGACAGCACTATACAATTTAAAATGTGGATGCACACACTTGATATTTTCAAGGAACGTGTTTCAGGTGACAAAGACTACACGATCATTCTGCATTTCGTTATATTCCTGAAAACTGCTTTAGAATCACAGATTTAAGGGCTTCTGCATATCTGAAAAGTATAACCAGAGACATTGAAATAAAGAACAAACTGACAGTGACCAGAGACGGGGAGGAGAGGGATAATGAGGGAAAATAGGGGAAGGGCCATCAGGCAACGTGTATAGAGGACACATAGGCAAAGTCAAAGGGGGTGGGTTTGAGAGTAGGAGGTGGGGATGGGTGGGGCAGGGGTGTGGTGGGAGGAAATGGAGACAACTGTACTTGAACAACAATAAAAAATTATTAAAAAAATAAAAAGAAAAATATGAGTTAAACATAGAAGATTATTCTTCTACATTACTTAACATATTGAACAAGTCAGGCAGATATCAAGAATTGATTGTAAAAATCATTATATCTATAGGTTTGGGAAAACAGTATTCATACTGCTTGAATCTTTTATACTTGAACTTTTTAGTGTTCTTTTTCTTTATAAAAATAAATAAATGGTTGTCTTAGGATGGAGAGTTCATAGAAGGTACATTCTTGATAGTTCTACCAGGAATTTTTAGCCCTAATCTATGCAAACTTAACAGTCAAGTATAGATAAATTGTTGGAAGTTCCATAAGTCAAATGGCCCAAACTCCTCAATGGTGTCCATATCATTAAAAATTTAAAAATGAAGGAGCTCTTCCCGATTTAAGAAGACTAAAAATCTATGGCAATCACATGCAATGTGTGACCTTTGAAAGCATTCTGGGTTAGGGGAAAAGCAGAATAATACAATTTGGGGTACAAATTGGAGACTGTGAAAGTGAACTATGTAGTTTGACAGTATTATGATATAAATATTAATTAACTTCCTTGCTGTTGTCATGCAGCAGATGGTCCTTATTCTTAGGAGACAGGTGCTAAAGGGTTTGAAATGTTTCAGGGAAAAAAAGAACAGGGAGAAAGGAAGGAGGGGGAAAGAGGTAGCAGAGAGAAGGGAGGCAGAGGGAGACTAGGAGGGTAGAAGAAGTAAAGCAATGTGGCAAATTTTAATAATCAGTATATAAAAATACTCCACACTTGCTCACTTTCTGTATGGTTGCTATTTTTTCAGAATAAAATGTTGGAAAATATATACAAAATTAGGTCACCTACTTATATCAGTGCATAATATATTCATTGTTATTCATAATATTTCTAACTTTATCTACTTTAAAAATATTCCCAAAATTCAAACATACATTTACCTCCATTAAAATATGTGTTTACTTCTCCTCCATCAGGCATATTTATATATACTCATAATTTCTGTGAACAGGAACTGCTATTTGTCTAACACTGATCACTGTAATGCCATGTACATTTATGAAGCTATTTAGATAAATAAAATAATGTTCAATTTGTTATGTATTGTATGGCACTCCACTAAAATAAATTAAGCCTTTTGAATTGATGTCTCACATAAATATTGAACTCATTTTTATTTATTATCTTTGCCATATATTTATAATAAAATAATATACTTTATTCTATATTCCATGACATTTACTTTTATAATCTGAAAAATCACTTCAATTAATCCATGAAATATTCACAACTGCTTTGTAGCTGGAAACAAAACTCCTATATTTAAGAAGTATTACATGTTCTTAAATTTTCCTGTTGGAAAAATTGATAGGATTAATTTCAGCAGTCTCTTTTTCCATAAAAATAAAATTTAACACGGTTTTGTGGCTTTATTTTTTTATGCAATTCCGCATCAGTATTTTATAACAGGGAATAGCACAGCAAAATTAATCTTCTGAGGTGACTCGCACATATGGCTAGGTTCTTCACTCCTTGTATCTTCATGCTTTGCATTCTCACAGCAGTTTCCCCTAATTTAAAAGGCAGGGTCTTTTTCCCCTATTGCTGGAATCTGGGCTGCCTTGTAAATTGCTCTGGCTGATAAATATGGCACAAGACATGCTATGCCAGTTTAGAAGCTGGGCCTCGAGAGGCCCTGGGCGCTTCATTGAGAGCTGCGTCACTGGTGGCAACTCGGGCCCTGTGAGAGCTGCGTGTTTCAGCACAGTGACACCAGCATGGTCACATACTAACATTCAAAGGCTGTCATCACGTTTTTATTCAGTGTCGGTTGTTGTTGGTTTTCATGTTTGGCTACGGTTCTTTTTAGGTCTAAACATTATGATTTCTGCTTTATATACTGTGTAATAAATGATAAATACAATTAAAAAATCTGGTTGATGGTATCTGTCTTTACTGTCTCTGGTATTACCTCAGCTTATTTATATATAATAATATATAACACACATATAAAAGCAGTATATAACATAGTAACATCTCATATATATTATTATAATAAATATAAATGAGATATAAAATACCTAGCTAATATTTGAATAAAATTCTTGCACAGGCAAATTCATTATTTATATATAAATCAAAACACTCATGTGTATATATATATATGTGTATGTATATATACATGTATATATACACATATATATGCACACACACACACACACACACACACAGAGAGAGAGAGAGAGATGGAGAGGGAGAAAAGAAATCTCTCTCTATATATAACCAAGTCAAATAAATAACCTCTGTAGTAAGTTCAGGGCCAACGGGATGAGGTCATCATGTTGCACAAGTACTACATTTCGCTCTCTTTGCAAACGGGCTCAAAACCTCTAAAGGAATATTTTTCACTCACTAGAGAAGATAATCATGTCTAGGAAATATACTTTCTTGGTTAGCTAATATTGTATTATTATAACTTGGCTCATTTCAGTGTTTCCCTTTTCAACTCCCTTGTTCTTTTTAATTAAATGTGCTAGGGAAAGAAAGATACTGAGGTAGAAGTAAAAATAGCAATAATCTCACTTACCAAGTGGAATTCTCTGTTGCATTGGCTCTAATAAATTATAAAACTCCAAAGCAGCCATGAATCTTCATAAATCATTGTGCACCAGTCTGTGAAGTTACAAAGAAACTTGGCTCCATAGAGACAAACAAAATAGGCAAAATAAATATGTAAGTAAATATTTACTACATGGAAGAAGACTGAAAAACAAGCTTAAAGCCACTTTGCTTTAAATGTGGGAAACATTTAATAAGGTGTAAAGTTGTTAATATTGTTAATTTGTGTTTGTTGGAAAGTTCTCAGAATGTTGGAATCTCACAACTTGGCATATTTAAAGTAAGACTTTCATTAGTGAACTTCTGAGAGCTGATGGATAGCAGCTAACCTTATCTTGTAAGAAATAACAAGAAATAGTGATTAGTTTTTCTGAGCTCTTTCTATTCCTTTAGGTTATAATTTATATATTATGTGAAACTGTTTTTGATTAATAATGTTTGGAATTAATGTGAGCCATTTAATGAAGCTTATTTATGAATGATTTTTATGACTTTTATTGGGGAAATTTCTGCTTGACATTTTGTGTTTTGACTGGCATTTTCTTGTTGCCAGCTGTCATGAAAAGGACCGCAACACATGCCGTTAGCAACATATGCCTTTTTGGGTGCTGAATTGCATTTTCATATAAAAAAAACAAATGATCCATAACATATTATGCTGTCATTTGAAAGCAGCATCAGACATGAAACATTTTCATGCTTGTAATATATTTTGTTCCCCAAGGCTCAATCTAGCATTTCCTCACTACTTTTAAAAGTATAAAGAGGTGAAAATTTATATCTTTTTAATTGACACAATAAGGGCTTTCAGAATGCTAATTTTTTTGATACGTAGAGGTGGTAAAAATACATTTAGAAGGTTTAGTATATTGCTTATTTTACTTTCAGGTACTTAGTCTTCTGTTCCTCAGGGGTACACTTTCCAATATTTATTATACACCTATAATTACATATACTTATTGGCATGAAAATGACATCTGGAGATTATTTCATACTTTGGGCTACAGCTCACTTTATAGAATGTGCAAATCAATGCAAAATAGGTTACACTATATGGTTAAATTACATTATTAATTATACCTAAATTGCTTTGTAATACACATTAAAACAGTTTAGGATTTATATTATTAAAATATCAGTGACATTTTAAAAAATGACTTGGAATTAGCAAAGTACCTTTCTTAGTTTTTCCAGTTTGACCATTAACATTGTGACACTGTATACTTAAATATAACATTAAAAAATTTCCTCTCCCAGTTTTACTTAACCAAATCTCTAGAAAACAAACATTTTCATCTAATGTATAGTCTACATTTCTGTTTGTTAGGCAAAAGCATAGCTAACCACATGATTATCTTCATTCTATATTTTTGGACTCATATCTAAAAAACCCTATTATGTAAAGTGTCTATCACATATATGTTAATTTATTTTAGTTCAAACAGAGTCCTTATCAATTAATACCTTACTATCTCTCTGTTCTACCCAATACTAGCATTGGTCCCTAGGGCAGAAATGTTAAATGAAGAATCAGATGTCTGGATGATAGAATTAACATACAAATATATCAGACAATGACACACTTTAAGAAAAATATCTAAAAGCTCATTTATTATGAGAAAATGATAAATATATGCAAAAATGTGAAAAAGATAAATAGATATATCATTATGAAGAAATATTAACATTATATAGCTAACTATGGCCTCTGAGGACCTTGTGGCTCCTAAAGGTCTTTGCCCATCAGATATCACTTTAAAACAGGGAGTTCAAAACCCCGTCTCAAATGCCTGAAATGGAGAGTGCCTTCGTGCATAATCTCAGTAGGTTTTGATCGGGCAGTTAAGGCACTGATTTCTCATGCCCAGCATTGGAGGATGTAATAATTCACCACTCTCTGGACACCAGCAATTTTCTGCAATGAGTCTTGAGTGTAACATTAGCAAGAATAGAACAAGCTCTGTCTTTTCAATCTTGAGGAAACAATTGCATCAAATTGGTGGAACCCTTTAATGAAAATAACTTCTAATATATGACTGTAGGTAGTCCAGACGTGATATGAGTTACTATCGAGTGAGATATTGCCAAGACTTGTGGCAATTCCATGAAAAAGAAAGATACACAAAGTACATTTGAAATGAAGGTTAATAAAACACGATTATTAGGGGTTTTAAGTACTTTGGTCTCTAGACTTAGTGAGGAGAGTTTCAGAAAAAATAAACTTAGAAAGTCTTAAGCCAAAAGTATTATTGAGCAGGTATTTGGTTATAAATCAAAAACATTTGTTTCAAGAGAAGAATTTTGTATCTCTTGAAGCAAGACAAAATTATGCCAACACATTTTACTCAAAGTATGTTAATCTCAGCTATTTTATATCATAGCTACCTAAGACTGTGGCATCTATTAGAAGATAAACCAAGGCATATTATTTTTTTGAGTTTAAGCAGAAAAAGAAGTAGCTGTACAAAATCAAAGATTTATAGCCAGAAAGGTGCAGGGACAAGGAAGCTGTAC
>PVKM010009236.1:0-37310 GCA_004027735.1 Carollia perspicillata | reverse complement strand
CAGAATGACAAGAGCAGCAGGGACAGAGACTAGTCATGGCAATGAATGGACTAAGTGGCCTTCTGGCCAACACCACTCTGTCCACTCCCACCACCAACAGCTGAATTATTGATATTTCACCGTCTCCCAAGTGTCTGAGCTGGTCGGCCTTCGGGGCGGCAGCGGGAACACGTGTGAACGGAAGGCCTTCAGTGCTGCCCCCACACCAGCACGCAGGGATTCATTGGAAGGCTGTTCAGGTGGTTTGCATCCCCAAACTCCCACATCCTCTGGGTTTGTGGTTACATTCAGAACATAAGGATCCCCAGCTAGGTACACAAGAAAAGGGTAAATAACATGGATTGCAGATTTGTGTTTTTTTCTCTTGCAGCACTTTTTTCAAGTTGGCTGTTGTCACTTGACTAAAGTCACTGTTTCTCTTAAGGCAGCTATCTGGTTCTACTGGATTTTCTTTCCAGAATAAATGCTCACAGCACCTTCTGAGGAGGCTGCCAGTAGCCGCAAGTGTCTGCATTTTATTTACCATGTTCTTCCCTTATTCCTGCCACACCTTTGCAACTTGATAAAAGATAATCTGTGTATGCCATCATGCCATTGGTATGCAATTTTAAACATGAATGATATATTTATGTCAGTAGGTTGTTTGTTTTTAAGGTTTTTTTGAAAAATAGGAAAATAAAGCAAGTGACTAAGGAGCAAAACGAGCACTAGTTACATTCACATCTGTCAGGACAACGATGTATCCCCTTCACTGCTCTCCACATTTGATGTCTGTCTTAACAAGCCTCCCCGCTAATATAAAACCAACGTTCACAGACAAGGAGGTTATGGAGCAGAATATGTGCCGGGAGACAGTTCAAAGTAGGTCCTTGCCTCTCTTCATGCCTTTTAACTTCTGTTCTGGACTATCTCTTTCAGAGAATTTGTAAAGCAAACAGCCATAAAAGATAGGATTATCGCCGCCCCCCCCCCATGGGGGCAGAAAACAGATTTGTTTTTTGTCTGGATATAAAAGACACTAGCTCACTCTAAGGCAATGTTTTGGCAAGTCTAGCACAGTCCTTGTAAAAGTTCAAGGTTCCGTAAACTCGAGAGTTGTTTAGCTGTGATGACACCCCCTCTACACAACGCCCGATTGGGTTGTTCCACTTTGCCCTTGGATTTGAAGGGTGAGGGAACACAGTTCTTGACAATGCCAGTTGGAAAACACCGAGCAGTTATATAACAGACGGTCTCAAATGCAATCGTAAACGCTGCATTTATTTCAGGAGACAGTGAGGCACTTCTAAGAGTCTGTGCATTTTAGAGATACGTGAAAGCGACCTGACGGTCGAGATGTTTGGATTAAAGCAGGATGAGGAAATGCAGGTAATGAGTGCTAGTGTTTTATATGGAAGCAAGAATGTTTCAGACCCGATAGGATTAGAGTCTCTGAGATTGGACATTAGATGGCATTTGCCCTGCATGATTCATTCTAAGTAATAAAGGGGAGGGAGTGATTCAAAGTGAATTTCAAAGATTTAATACCCAGTGAAGAGAAAGTAATTGATTGGTGCTGTTATGGAACTGAAAAGGACAAGTTGACATGGGACAATAATATGTACGTTTTTTGGAATGCCATTCCGTCCTACACCTGAGTAGAGCTATCGAGAATAAATCAGATCCCGAGACGTACATTAGGACTCATCTTCCCTGTCTGACTGTTGGGAGCTACTCTGAGCCAGAAATTTTAGGAAGTTTAAAATTAAGAAAAATAAGCTATTTACTGAGAGAGTCGCATAAGAATCATACAGATGAGAATAAAAGCAAGGTATCTCTGTAGCCTTAAAATGACTGTAGATCACGAGCAGAAAAGGAAGATGTGCCCAACTTGTCATTTGTTGCTGAGAAATGTAGTCACATGGGACAAGGAACAATGTTCTAGAGGAAAAAAAAACCTCTTGCTTTTTTTTTTATCCTCAGAGCCTTACACACTGCCAGGCATACGTCAGCACACCAAACTTCGCTGCTGAATGCATAAATGCACTCAGGTACCCTGTCTCCATATAGATATGTCGGTGACATCATTATCAAAACATCAGTGATGATTCTGACATTCTGATGTCCACGTGACTCCTGGCAAAATTTCTGACATCACACAGTGACAGTGACTATTTCCCTTTGAGGAATGTAATTATTTATTTTTCTTTGAGGTAATCACCCCCAGAATCACTCCAGTCAGGATGTACATGCTTTATTGTCCTTGGGGCCGACGATTCTCTGGCATCTAGAATGCACTGTTCAGAAAGGGTTTCCCAGGGAGTGAGAAACTACATCCCAGCTGCTGCACTCCCAGAGTGTACACCTGCCATTTCATAAACTCCGAGTCAGCAGTTCCCTTTGCTCGTCTCCTTGGACTCATCAATGCAGGATGAAATCTAATCAATCCACAATCATGCTAATCAATGTGCTGTGCTACTTTCATTGCAGCAAAGAATAATGTTGTTATAAACTCAGTTACATTTTAGAATAATGCAAACATTGAAAGTGCTCTTCTTTGTGATATGGAAATGAAGCACTTTATGGCCCGAGGCTTCACCATCAAAATTCCATTTTGATCCATCAATTTTTATCAACAAATTAAAAGAACTTGTAACGCAAGAATGGGAAACAATGAATTTAAAGTTACAGCTTATTATTTATGAGGAATGTTACAAAATAGATGACTTGTAACAGCAATATATAAAAATACATGGGAATTGTGAAATCAAAACTCCAAATTGTTTCTGTACGACACTGAGATAAATAATGTGAAAGGCTGTTCTGCTCTAATTGACAGAACACTTTTATGACGAAACCACCGAATTTTCTTCTGATGTGGGAAACAAAGCAGCCGTGCTCCATGGGCTTCAGAAGTTTCGCTGCGAGTCCCCCATGTCCTCATATAGCCTGGCCTCCATAGCTTCCCTGTCTTTCAGGGCTAATCATTTAAATCTTGACGTTACAAACTGCAACATACTACACTCTCTACACTTTTCTATGCATTACCCTGGTCTCAACTGAAGTATAAGATTAAGGTCAATTGAATTTTATCACTCAAGTACTTGCCACAAGGTAGACATATACTCCATGCCAGAAAAGTTTCACTCTACCATGTATTTTATATAGATAGATAGATAGATATAGATATATATATAGGTAGATAGATAGATATAGATATATATATAGATAGATAGATATATCTACATATATTCTTCTCTATGTGTATATTTTCTACCCTGACTTGCCTCTTCTAAAGAAGCAGTTTTCTCTTTCATATTGACTCACTGATTCTTTAAATAACTTTATACAGGGTAAGGCAGAAATAGGTTTATTGCTGTTTATATGGAAAACAGCACCTTACTTAATACATACCACAAAAATAAACTCTGTTTTGTAGACTCACACCTGTCAGCCCACTTTGCCCCACCCTGTACATTATTTCTGTCTTTATGTATCTTTTACAGGAACCAATCTGTTTAGTTTTCTAATTCACAGTTGCTACCAGGAAGCCCCAATTGTGGAAGTAGTTTTGTGTAGAAAATTAAGCAAAGCCCTGAGTCTGCAGTGTTTAAACAGGGGGCGGGTTTATGGCTCCACGAATATCCACCACCCACTCTTTTGTACATTTGCGGGGAAGCGGCTTCAGAGAGTGACTCCCATGCATAGCTCCACTAGACACACAGAATAATCACACAGTTGGAATAGATATTGGGTCTTTTTTTTTTTTTTTTTAGCTATTTTCACCCATTTGGGTTTTACTTCATCAGAGAAATTAGTAGAAAACATAACAAAGTTAGTTCACAGCATTTCAATTACGGAATAAAAAAGATGCCAATGAATTTTAATGTGGTGACCCATACAATACTTATAATACTTCAAATCATACATAATAAAGAACATGGGGAAACCAAAATTTTATTCATGGCCATGATATCAAGAAATTCACATTAGCAATGGCATATTATACTCGCTACTACACTTAGTGTTCACTTAGTAGAGAGATTAGATATAGCACAGGTTTCCCTTTATTTTTATCCACCTATTTTTACCAGCCAAATTGGCTTCAGATGGATTTAGAAAAACTGACAATGGAAGCAAGTGATAATTTGGGACAATCTATACTCTTTTTGAGCAGTGTCTACCTCACAGCGATCAATCAAAACTGTGAGCTGTAAGTTTCCTTGAGAAATGTGGCAGAGACAGTCTCTCTGAAAAGGCAGCATTTAGGTTGAGACTTTAATGATGCGAAGGAGTCAGGTCAGGGAAGAATGAGGCAAGAGCTTTCTGTGGGAACAGCGCAGATTGCATGACTGTTTTGAGTCAAGGATTAATTTGCAGAATTTCCCGAACAAAGAGAAGGCTAATGCAATGGAGAGAGCAAGTAACTGAGTGCAATGCATGGTCTGAGAGGGACGTGGGGACCAACCAGTTCCTGCAAAGCCCTGTAGGTCACTTCAGGACTATGGGATTTTATTCTCTGTAGAATGGAAAACCTACACTAATTATTTTAATTGACTGATCCAATATATGTGTTACAAAAATCAATCTGGCTGATAAGTAGAAAATGGATTGCAGCAGCAAGAGCCAGGCAGGAAAACTAGGTCAGAGGCACAGGCCCCTGGTCCAATTAGTAAGGGATGGCAAATTGAATTAGATTTTTGGTAGGAACAATAAAAAACCACAGGGAATTCAGCAATAGTTAAGTAGGTGCAGGCCTGGTGATGCCACTGGTATTGTTGGGAAGGAGAGATTAAGAAAGACCCGAGGTCTTCAGAATTCACAACTGGGGATGCGACAGTGTGCACCTGCTGCTGTGAGTCAGTTCTGGCCATTCTATGCATTTTCTTTAGCCCTGAACACATTGGTGCCATTCTCAGTGCTGCCTCTCAAGTTCTTCCGAACTTTTGCTCTTACTGGTTGTGATGGTTACTTCTTTGTGTCCACTGAACTTGTCCTTTGCCCAGATGGTTTGTGTCAATGTATTTGGGTGCTCAGATCTTCAGTCAAATGTTACTTCTGGGTGTGTTTGGGAGGCTGTTTTCAGATGAGATCAACATTTGAATTGGTGGACTGAATAAAGAAGATTGCCCTCCCCAGTGGGGATGGGCCTCATGCAAACAGTTGAGGGCTGCATAGAACAAAATGAATGCATAAAAGAGAATTTACTCTGGCTGCCTGTGTAAAAAATCTTATTTGATTTTTAATGATTATACTAACCAAAGGTGATTTATGAATTATATAAAATGACCAATTATTCACCTTTGGGCTTTCAACTCAAACTCCGACTGGAATTCATACCACCTCCTAACCTAGTAACCATGCATTTGGACTCAGACTAGAACCACTGATACTCCTAAACCTCCAGCTTTCCAAATGCAGATCTTGGGACTTCTCTGCATCCATACCGTGTAAGTCAATCCCTTGCAACCAATACATGTGTATGCATGGTATTGGCTCTTTTCCTATAGAGAACCTAAACTGACCCACTTGCCAGATGGCATCCTGTTTTGTTCTAAAATTTCCTCTGGGAGAGCACCAAGACTCTTTTCATCAGTGTGTAGTAGAACTACAGAACTGAAACTCTTAACTGTATTCTAATGCATATGTACACCTTTACTTACCCAGCTGAATAGTTTAATTCAACTAGTTGCTAAAGTAAGCAACTAATGGTCATGATGGTCAAGGGTTCCCTGAATTTCAATTCAGGGAACCCTTCTTGCTCACAAATCATCCCTTTCTTAAATTAGCTTTTTAAAAAAGATTTTATTTATTTATTTTTAGAGAAGGGAGGGAGAAAGAGAGAGAGAGAAATATCAATATGTGGTTGCTTCTCTCATGGTCCCCACTGGGGACCTGGTCTGCAACCCAGGCATGTGCCCTGACTGGGAATCAAACCAGCGACCCTTCGGTTTGCAGTCCACGCTCAATCCACTGAGCTACACCAGCCAGGGCTAAATTAGCTTTTTTAATTGAAGCATAAAATGTGTAGAAAACATGCACAAATTATCATGCATGTCTCCATAAGTCACCATGGACATCACTCATGTAACCACAGCCCAGGTAGGGACATAAAACCCTATTATCTTTTTTCATTCCTAGTCAATTATTAGTCATCCTCTCTTTCTTAATAATATCCATTATTCTGACTCTTGTTACTATTCAATTTTTGCCTAATTTTGGATTTTACATGAATAAGGTGTTTTGTATATTTTGTATATTTTGATCTTTGTGAAGCCTATCCATGTTCTCTTCTTCAACGGTTTTCCTACTATTTTTAAAAACAGGTTTATTATACTATCATTGACATAGAATAAACTATAAATATTTGAAATGTATATGAGCTTTGCCATGTGCATACGCCCATGAAATCATCAGCCCAATTAAGATAATGAATGAGTACATGATTCCCCCAAAGATTCTTGATACCCCACGGTGATTCTTCCTGCTTGCCTCTTCCCCTGAAAATCACACCCCCATCCTCAGGAAATCAATGATCAGATCTTTCTACTTAAATTTCAACTATTAATAACAGTTTGCTTTCTTTCCATAACAATTGTATAATTTATAAAGTATCTGATATAGTATTCTGGACACAACCTTCTGACACTGGTCAGATGAGGATTAATCAAAAACAAACCCGAGGTGCAAAACAGTGACGGCGTTTATTTGGTTAGTGAGCAATGTTGAATAGCAGCTAGCAAGCACGGCCTAAGTCAGATCTTCTGATCCCAAGTTCTTTGCTCTCATTACGTACCAAAGTTCTTCCAGCGAATAGTAACATGTCTTCGTCAATATTTTAGACATTCTGTATTGCAAAGCCCTTATTTATGAGGTTACCAGTATTTGCATACTTCAAAATGTTAATATTCTTAAAGCAAAATTGTCCTACTCCCAATGGCATTCACACTTCCTAATGACTACAGATGACATTTAAGAAGAAATAATTAGTCAGAATCATAGCCTATCCTTCACTGCATTATTGAAAAATCACCTAGGCATCCATGACTGATTTTCTCACAAGGGCTAAATTATAGATTATGTAAAACTTGACTGATTGCTTTTAAGTAAAAGAAATGAAGGGGACATAGAGTAAGACACTACACACTTATTCGTATCCTAACTATAATGATATAGTTAGCATTGACACCTTCTCTCTGTCATCAAAATGATTATTGTCCATAAATATTTGTTATGCACTTGAACTTATAGCCCAGTGTGACAGATTCCAATAAAATATTCAGTGTGATGCTTTGAGATCTGCTGAGGAACATGAAATAGTTCCCAAACTGCACATTACATGTAGTTTTCAATTACACAATGCACAAAATGTCCTTGACATTCAAGATTGCACCATCATATTTTAGTCTACCTCACTCCAGGGTGTATTTGAAAATACCCTCTATTTGCCTTTAATAATAATGACTTGTCATATGGAATCCAGATCAGCTAATCTAACATAATATGTACTTGATGGTTTTTATTAACTCTCAACTGAAACCCAATGGTTGTCAGAAACATTCTCCCGTCTGCCGTGCAATTGTTCTCAGCATGTTTCACTTCTGACCATTAACGTGAAAGGTTAATAAATGCAACTACTTGATGTTTTTAATATTCAATATCCATGGCAAGTGAATCATTTTGCAAACTTATGATTTCAAGGATGCTGGGCCATTAATGTTACTATTTTGCAGGCTTGTAAAATTGTGCCATGCAATGCGCATGCCATAATTTGGATGCTAAAAGATCTGTGAAGAATTCTTGCTACATTACACTTTACTTACCTTTATTGAAATTCAGACTTTTCTATGGAATGTAAAATAACTCTCTTTCTCTCTCTCACTGCCTCTGTATCTATTTCTCCTCAACTTATTTTTTACTTGTTTTAACTCCTTATTAATAACTGGCTACGTTTAATTCAATTTCACTTAATTTCTGGTCTTACAGGATCTCCAATTAAAGTAAGATCAACTCCAGATTTTATCTAAGATCTATTTAATGGTCATGTACATTTTCATATAGACTAGTGGTTAAATATGTTTCATTGAGTCCTACATTTGTAAACTATGTTTGCAATGTGAAAAGCATATGAACTAGATTTCAGGCAGAATTCATTGTTACTCAGAATCATTAAATAGATGTAGGGTTATAAAAATAATGGATTATGAGTGGAAATTCAAACACTTGAGCTTTATCTCCAAAATGGATCCTTTAATTCAATTTTCTTTTCCTCAGTCTACATATCTGTCAGGTACTTTTCTTCTCTTAAAAGGGAAATCGATTTTCTATAGTGCATTTTATATTTAAAAAATATATTATGATAAAAACATTAACAAAAGATACATTAACTGAGTCAATGTTGTTAAAATAAAATAAAAGAAGTAAGCAAAATATTCAATGCTTGCTAAAATATGCATGGAAATGTATTGAAATATTGTAACCAATCATTATGGTAAATATATATGATCAAAGTAAAGGAAGAAAAGAATTTACAAGTGTAAAGCATTCTCCTTTCTTTCCATGTGTCTACAATAAATTTCCAAAGGAATTCACTTACAAATGTTAAATATATAGAACATAATTAATTAGATAGATATTGCTCCTAAAGTAATCTTGAAATAAACAAGGTAGGTACTTCTGGGAGTAGTAACCTGTCCAGGTTATTTGTCAAGTTCATGAAAACATGAATAACCACACATGGACACACACATATACTAACACATACAGTTCACAATATAACTATGTTTACAGATATACCTTTGCTATGGTAACTTACAAGTATGCAACATTTTGAGAGTACTGTTACTGTATTACCTAAAGCATAGTGACTGCTATTATCAATAAGACTTAGAAGATTTTTACCTTCATTGCCACTATTATTAGGAAGTAAAAATCAATGAGGTTACAGATGTCTTCCAAGAGAAGGAAGATAAACTTTACAGTGTAGTGTAAGTTTGGGTCCCAAAAATAATTGTACTACTGTAGTTAATTCAAGGTTGGTTGGATCTGAGACTTTGATAAGAATTTAAGTTCACAAGAAATCCACTGGAAACTCTTAACATTTAATTGCAGCTTTATACAGAGGTATTTGATAATGAAAAAAAGCGAAGTTAGAGGGAAAGGTTTTTGGGAAACTGAGAACACCTCAGACAGCACTGGACATAGGCATGGCTCTATGATGTTTGCCGAAATAAGAAAATTGTTTCTCTCCAGTATCTCATAAAGCAGAATAATAGGAGAGGCTTACATTTTGAAATACCAAGATTTACAGGAATTAATGTGAAAATAAACAGAAATAGAAGAATGATGCAGGAAACTCAAACAATATCTGGAAGCAAATCAATATAGAGTCATATCGGGGCATTCTCGATTATCAAGTTTCTCTACAGTATATAGACAGTATACATACAGTATATACCAATAGTTAAAGGCCTATGATAAGAAAATCAAGTGGGCATGTATCCCTCCAAATTTCAGCTCATTGATGTCCTTAATGCTTTAAGAAATTTCCCTGGTTTTCAAGTACAGATCATTTCTATTCTCAACCTTTATAAATTTTATGCATGCCTTTTTAAAGTCATATAAAATATATGTTAAATACTGGTTGGGAAATTATGAAGTCTCATTACCTAAGGGAAAATATATACAATAAATTGAATGTTTTTTTATCTATGAGTTGCCTGTGTAATTTAAGAGAAATTAATGAAAAATTCATACCAGCATAATTGTTTGCTTTCATAGAGCTGATCAAGATAAGAAATTCAAGTGTCAATAGTTCTAATATTGATTTCAATGATTCTCTAAAAATTTAAATATCCACATTTTAGTAATAGCAATGATTTCAAAAGCTGGAGGATTATTCACAGATCTCACAGAAGGGCCTATTCTCTTTCACAGAATGTATGACACACAAAGGTTTAGATTAATGTTGGTGTTTGCCCTCCATGCTGGTTTTCTCTCCTGGATTGACTGTCCGAAGGATAGGTCAGTGCTCCCTGGCCATGAAGTAAGTTTAGTCGATAGGAAAGCTCAAATGGATAAACATGAGAAGAGATTTTGAGAAATGTATATCTTTTGTAGCTTTGTGAGGCCCCAAACTCAATAAAGCCACTGAAAATATTTTAGTGTAAACGGTTAGTCGGTACTAGGTCTTACAATTTAAGCTTTCTGTTGTAGAAGTATCCCTGCCGTAGATACTGACATGAGTCAGAATGGTGACTGACAAAGAAAGTTTTCTAGTGGAACTGGAAGTGAGGATTTTCAGCTCCTCCAGTCTTTCAAAATTTGTTTCATATTGTTCAGCCAGAGGGACTAGAGATGCAGTCTCCATGGGGGACAAGGGCATGCACTTGTTTGACTTGCCGCTGGGGTTGTTTCAGATTTGGGCAGTGGTGGACATGTCGCAGGGCTTCTAGACATAGAAGCTATGGCTGTACTCAGATATACGAGCAGCAAGAATCTGATCGGTAAGGCCCACAGTACAAAACATTCTTTTGTAGGAATCTGAAAGAAATCAGATATTTATGATAATATTTCTTATCCTATGCTTAGATGTTTAGAATTTACTATCAGTTCTTTCTCTTATGACTCTTTGGGAGCACATTTAGAATTTTAGGGCAAATTATTTATTTGTTTATTTATATAAAACTTTTGTTAGAGCCAGGAAACCAAGACACAGACAAACAAAATATAATGTAGCATGTCTGCCCATAAAAGGTCCCAGATCAGTGAAAGAAAAAATAAAGATAAACAGTAACAATATTTTGGTATGTGTGCCTAAGTGCAAATCTGAGTAGGACAATATTTGTCTGATAAATGAAATTCTACCTCAAAAAAGCGTGTACCAGTCTCAGGCATGTGATGAAACCCATTCTGTGGATGACGGTTCTGTTACAGAACAGAACAGGGGTGCCCCCAAGGATGGTGTACTAATACTGTCTGGACCACCTACTGGGTTCGTTGTCCACTGCCAATCGGAAAGACATTTCTCAATGACAGAAATCAGTGAAAAGGAAAGGAACTTATTATTTATCTTAAATACAAACTAAAGTTCTCCACAAATGCACACAGTCCTCCCGGCACCCTCCACATGGCAAAAGGGAGCACTTTCAAAGCCTTGGGGTCTTGACTCTCACCCAAGTTGTCCCCACCAAGACACCAAAGCTGCGTGGTCCTAAACAGATGCGTGGTCCCCGAAAGAGACCCCCCCAATGGCTGGCACGCCTCCGTTTAAATCCCAGCACCAATCTTCCTCTGCAGCCCCATTTCTGGCTCCTCCCACAATTGGCCACAGCTGCCAGCATTCTGGGCAGGTGTGGCCCTGTGGTGTGAAGCTAATCATCTCCAAGCTCTTCTGGACCCTATTAAAAATCCCTATTTGGGGCTCCCCTCTTGGCTGCACCCTGTTACAGTTCTTTTACCAAGTAGCAGACAATTTCCTGTAATCAAGTGATTCCATAAAAGCATTGAAAAAATGAATCTGGCTCTGCATCTAGATTGTCTAATTTATAAGGCAAATAAATGGATGACATACCTCTATACCTGAGCCATTGTGTTTGTATTTTGTATATTATATTGTTCCGTCAAGGAAGCTTTGGGTGATGCTTGAGCACAAAATTGTCATTGACTTACCATTTAGAGTTTACTTATGTTAATGTTTGGGTTCTGTGTTATTGAAGCTTCATTATTTCAGACAAAACAGAAATTAGTAAAATATTCATAGATATAAATTAGCCATGAACATTTAAAAAACCTCTCATACACACAGTCAATCAACTAATCATCCACAAATAGATTTACTATTTGAATTGCTGTCTACAAAGAGTAATTTTGGCAGATAAAATGAATATTCCCTGCCAAGAGTAGTATTTCACCTTCTCTTTACCAAAAAGTGAAGTAAAGCGCACACCAGAGATAAAGTATGTTCTTAGGCGGGAGCAGGGAAGCTGTGGTGTAGCCCACCCCAGGGTGTGGGTCATTACAGTCACTGATGCTTTCGTCATGTTTTATTTTCACAAAAATACCAAGTGCCATGCACCTATACATAATATAACATGTAAGGGTCATTACAGAACAAAAGGTGTTGGAATTTTCAATCCAAATCCCCACATCCTAGAAGCATACATTGCATAAATCTCATTACGATAAGCAGCTCTTTTATTAATAGTGCCCTTGTTACCACCATGCCCACCTCACTCTCTCTACATCACTCTCTGTCTTCACCCCCTAATACACGTGCATTGGACATCACTAATCGCCTTCTATCTTTTGTCCTTTCGAGCTGTTCTTCCTTTGGTTCAGCTAATATTGTGATCAGCTGTGGCTATTTTTTCCTATGTCTAGTATGCTTATTCTCTCACTAAACATTATGCTGATTTGGCTTTAATGGTTCTTTTCTCTGTTTCTAGAACAAGGGAGATAGGATATGTTGAAGAATTGCTGGGGTATGGTGGGTGGTTTCTATTTTATACTTAGGGATGGCTTAAATATATATAAATGGCAATTTGGAATGCATTTATTACTTATTCTTGTGTTTTTAATGGAAAAACATATTTTTATTTCTCTTTAAAGACATTCAATTCCATGATTTTCCTTGTTCTCAGTATCTAGTTAATGAGGATTTATTCTTTTCCCAACACTGTGGTAACCCCCTGGAATGCATTCGGTCATTTATCCTTCCGCATAATCTCATGAGGTACCTTTTAATTAGTCTAGTTTAAGATGATAAACACATTAACTCTTTTAAATGATCAGATTATTATTTAAAAATAGTAATTAGCCATTTCAAGGTCATTGCATATAAAAGTAGCAGAATTTGTATTCTTGCTGGGTTGTCTGCCCAAATTCTTAATGGTAAAACAGAATGTAAGTGTATCCACATTATATTCTTGTTTTTGGCAGTTATTATTTATTTCATCTAGGTCCTATTATTGATAATGTAAATACGTTCTAATAAATTTGTTTTTGTAATCAATTTGAAAAACAAATCACAGTTTCCCATAAAACTTATATTTCAGGACTTCAAAAGTTTTCCAATGAAAGTAGATAAATCTTTAAAAACGATCTCACCAATTTATTAATGCAACTATAAATTTCCCCTTGTTCAGTCATGGAAATAAATGAAGGATAATTTGCGTTGTGTCAGCTAGTAGGAGGCATGCTGAGCGAAAACACACAAGGCAGAAAGAGAAAAGATTCCTAGTAAATAAAGGCGCTTCCTCGGCAAATTCAATGTATTCATTTACAAAAGAAAGGTTACACATGAAATCTTAATTAACCTGAACATTTGGAGAGGACAAATACTGATTATCTTGATTTCCTTTTTAATTTATAATAATTTTCCCAATCCTGTGTGACTCTGTTTCTTACATGAGTACCTTGTAAAATACGATGTCTTCCCTCGATCTGACTCACAACCTATAGGACAGGGCAGCACCCTTTTACACGGGCACACACAGACACGTGCAGAAACACAATCTACAAAAAAACAACAGCAAAATAAACGAAACTCAATTGATACTGACAATTTTTCTAAAAGTCATAATTACATTCATTTTATGAAAATTTGAATAACAACTGATTCCTGATGACTAAGATGCAAACACCTTCTGTGGTCCTCATGCATTAGACAGCCGAGTGCCCCATAAGTTACCTGCCTGCTTTGAAGGACGTTGGAGACAATGTTTTCTGACTGCAAGTGATGTTCGAGAAGTTACAGTAAATATCTTTCCCAGGGTTTAGGTTTGTGATTTAATATCATAATTACAAAAATGTCTTCCTATATCATTTGATATGACATAAAGTTAGAATTGTTCCAGTAACTACAATTAGTTCTACGTAATACAATTTAATTTGGAGGAAAATAAAGCACATAATTTGGATTTTACAACATGCCTTCATGCTTGCTTTGAAAGTAATCTTAATTAATGATGATGTGTAAATTTGGCTCTATGGGTGAAAATACTTGTTGGTATATTTTACAGCTACATTTCATCAAAGGGATCAACTCCCATTTGTGAGATTATAATACAATAACTTCATTTGGTAATAAATGTAGTTGGAGAAGAGTTTTCTAACTGATGTTAGACATTATCACTTTAAGTTTCAGAGAGACAGCTCATATTTGAGAAAAGTGAATGGAAAGTGAATGCACAACTATTGATCTGACACACTTATACGTTGCAAAACGGTTCGCATTGTAGCATTAGCTAACACCACCATCAGGTCACATAACTACCTTTCCTTTCTTGTTATAGGTCAATTATGTCTCAACAAACTATTTAAAAACAGCCAATAGAGAAAAGTCATGAATTGTGAATGTGCTCTTACCCCCATTTATTTATTATTAAGCATGGAAGGAATGTTGGGAGATCAGATTTAAAATATTTGAAAATAAAACTTTAACAATTCAGATCATCCTGTGTCATCTGAAGCACTGTGAATATATTTGGATTATCTCCTTTAAAAGTGGCCTAACTGCCCTCCAACAAATGTCATTAGAAAGGGATTTCTAACTGATGTTATATATTATTATTTTAAGTTTCTGGAAGGTACCATATTGGGAAAAGTCAACAGAGAGATGTACAGCATGTTGATTTGATACTATACAGGGTCCAGCACAAGCAACAGCCCTTTTAATTACAATATATTTCATTACAAAGTAGTAAGTATGTAAATCTGTAACATAGCAACATCATACTCAAGCACACCATATGGCATGTAAGGCAAAATGTTCAAATTACAACTATAAATTATCACACCCATATTATTAGCCTACCAACCACACTCAAGCAGGCCTTCCTTCTGCTGGACCCTGGATATTGCAAACTGATTACCTTGTCTTCTCCTGGTTACCTTAGTACCTGCCAGAGAACCAGATGTCTGCTCCATGCTCTCTTGCAAACACTCTAGCCTCATCCTAGAATTCTTCTTTCTTTCCAGTTGGCCATTTTCTACAAATTCTCTCAATATTGCCTTGATTATCTCTTGCTCCAGTAAGCTTATTCTGAATAACCCAACATTATCTTGTGCCCCTCTCCACTGAAGAAACCGATATTACTGGTGTCTTGTCATTTGTTCCAGTGTTTCTTTGAAAAATTAGTGACAACAAGCAAAACTGGATATCTAGTTATATTTCAATTCTAGTACACAATATTTTTATGATATATTTAGTTTTATACCTTGCTTCTTACAACTCTTTGAATGTTGTACAATTGTGGAGGGCTCACACAGACTATAGAAATGTTCTCATTTTACCTGTATGATTGCAAAGTATTCTATCATGTGGACATACCATCTTTTATACATCATGTCCTGATATGAGGTTTTCTCAGTCTCTTTCATAGAAAGAAAACAATCTGGTCATTTGAATTTCTAAAAAGCTATAGCAGTAATTCTTGTCTTCACTTTGTCCCCATCAGAAGCAGAAAAAATAGACTGTAAATATAATGTCAGATATTTTCATAAACATAATTAATGGTGATTACAAAGGTATATGGGCTAACTGGACAATTAGATGATGTAAATTTCAAAAACAAATCAGATTTAGTTAATATTAGGTGGTATTTAAAAGATGGTCTAGAACTATCTCTTCATAGGATTATCTGTTCAATATATCAAATAAATATTCAAAAGAGAATCCCAGCCATTATTTCAGAAACTCTAATTTCTGAATTTTCTCTACTATGGTGCATGCCCCTATACTCCAGTTCCTATTGCTCTTGTTATTTTCCAGCTCATTGACTGAAGGGCTAGGAGACGAGGCTGGAGCTATTACTTCCTTTGGACACTAGATGAAATGATAATAGCCAGGTTATATAGAAGAGCCCTGGAAAATAAAATAGAATCACGGGCATATCCAAAAGGATGAGCAGAAAATGACGGTCTTATTTCAAATCTTAAAGTTACAAAATGTTATGGACTTTTCTAAGTCCTTGTAACATTTCCACAAAGGCATCTTCATTATTAAAATATATAAAAATACATATTTCCAATTTCATAATATATCTTCGTAACTGTTTTTCCTAAAAAATTATTGTATTAGTCCAATTAGGAACTCTGTTTATTATAACACTTGTATTGCTCTAATTACCCATTGATAAAAGTATAACATGTCAGTAGATAATGCCAGTTTCTTTCATGAACTGAAAGACAAATGGAACACAAAAAAATGCTTTTACCACTTCCAAACTAAGACATCAAATAGGAGAAGACATACAACATTCATTCCTTCTAAATAAATGAATTTTGTATGTCTTCTCCTGATTGTTGAAGTAATCAGGCCTTTCAAATACAACAGTGATGAAAGTTATATGATGAACTTATTTTAATAGAAAGACTTCATTAGTGAGCCTCATGTTTGCTTGTAGGGGCCCAATGGCCATAAGGGGTTAAGGAGAGGGTTTCTCACCGCGGGAGTGGTGATAGAGACCTGGTTTCTAGCCTCAGGTCATTTTGGGCTCTGACCGCTTCCCAACCTTTGGATATCTGGTTGTTCCCATGCGCAAAAAGAAAACATGGCCTTCTTGGCAGGTGCAAGGAAGTATGCATTATGAGAACCTCGTCCTGTGGGAATTTGTAAGCGGACTGCAGCAGTTGATTTAAAAATAGATATTTTTAAAAGTTTTATAAAAACAGTCCCATGTTACTTCTGAATTAAGAAATGCAGGCCTCAGTTATAGGCAAGCATCTGTCCATTGGTTCAGAGCTGCTATTTGGTGCTTAGGAATGATTGGTCCAGTGGCAGCACTAAACACTCTTCACTCACCCTAAACTATGGTCTTTCAAACACCTGTGGATGTTATTATTTCTCCAAGAGTATGCATTCTACATTTTAAGCATCTGATTATCAGCAAGTATTGGAACACAGAATATTCATATATTTTCCCCTCTGATAGTAACCATTCATCATCAAGGAGAAGCAGAAAATTCATCAAAACACAGATGTATCTTTGAGGCATCAGATGTATCAGAGTTGCCTTTTTTTAGCAACAGATTTATCTTAGGATACTAACCAATTGGTTCACAGTGCAATATCAGATTTTCAAATTAATAAATGCTTAGTTACAGCAGCACCAGAGATTAGATGTCTTGAAAAGGGTACAGAAAGCATAAGAATTGGGGTTTAGTGAGGGCAGAGATAGAGGAAAAATGGAAAAAAGAAAACCAAAGCATGTCTATGTAGCTGAGGTTCATCTTGCAGGTGACCTTCATTGACATGTCTTGGTTAATTATCATCTCTGCTAGAACTCCAGAAACGCTGCCTCCATTTGTCAAATGCCTCCCAAATTATGGGAGAAAATTTAGATTTCCATGTACCTATTTCTTAGGGCAAAGAGCTTTTCTAAAAAATGTATAGAAAGGAGAGATTGTATGGACGATATGGACTAGAGACAGATTATTGTCACAAAATATCATTCTTAATACAGCAATGCCTCCCTAGCCTCAGCGGTGATGTTCCAAGACCCTCAGTGGATGCCTGAAAGAACGGATAGTACCGAACCCTACGTATACTCTGTTTTATTTTTTCCCTCTGGATACGCCCCTTTTCACTTAAAGGAAGCACTTCACAGATTGTCTCTGACATCCCCGAATTGCTGGCTTTGGGGCCATAATTCAGTAAGTAAGGCGCACTTGAACACAAGCACTGCAGCATCTCAACAGTTGAACCGAAAACCGGAGTGGCTACTGACTTCATGCCTGAGAGCACCCAGGGTGGAGATGCGGGACCGAGGGGCGATCCACGTCCCCCGCAGGATGCGGCAGACTTTGTGAGATTTCATCCTGCCCCTCAGAACTGCATGCAATGTAAAACACATGCATTGCCTATTCCTAGAACTTGTCATTTTCTATTTTCTGCCGACAGTTGACTGGGGTAACTCAAACCGCAGAAAAGACAACCTGACTGAGCGGGGACTACTGTGTGGCTACACTTCGGTTCTGGGACAGACATCTGTCATCCTTACTTCTCATAACCATCCCCAGTTGCTTCTCAAGTAACAACTGGGCTTTAAATATTTTGTGTAATTACCAGCATTTCTGGTGAGAAGCATTTATAGCAAAATGTTCGCTTCTTCCATTAAAGTTTACACCGCCGTGCGCCTGATGTACTATTGATCGCTCTTTACTGTGGTTGCCAACAACCTTTCTGCTAGAGCAATTTCCTGTAATTGCACTTGTACAAAAAGCGAATGACATTTGGGGGTAAGAGTGAGAATTAAAGAGATAAAACATTTTTGAGGCTCTAAGTATTCCTGCTGATTTGATTATTAGGCTGATAACATTAAAGCAACTCACTGTTTCTTGGTTTAAAAAAGAGCCCTTTCTATTATAAGTGTATCTATAGAGGCAGGCTCTATTTTTGTTAATAATAATTAATAATAATAATAAAATTATCTTGAGTGAAAATCAATGTTCATCTACCTTTACCTCCCAGTATGCATAAATAACACTGCCCCCACCTCATCGAATCAGCAGATTTTTTGTGTATAGCGTCCAGTGAAGGATGATACAGTTGAAAACATTGGTGGGGAAGCCCAGGATTTTGTCACACAAATTGGATTTCCGTGAAGATGAGACCTCACTGTTACTGATCTTCCTGTACTATTGCCCTCACTTCACCTATTATATTGAATCAAACATTAGGTTTGATTTTAGAAGCTTCTTAATTGCCAGCCTTCTATTGAATACCATATACTTCTTAAAAGTCTATGTTTTATTTGGTAAAGTTTAGAAAAAATAACTGTATATTATTATCAGAACCTATAAAATCAAAATATTTCTATTAGA
Source organism: Carollia perspicillata (assembly GCA_004027735.1). Taxonomy (NCBI): domain Eukaryota; kingdom Metazoa; phylum Chordata; class Mammalia; order Chiroptera; family Phyllostomidae; genus Carollia; species Carollia perspicillata. The sequence goes on along the minus strand of PVKM010009236.1, from coordinate 18,506 downwards.
TTTTAATAGTGTACTATTTGTACAGTTTTTCCTTATTTTATTATTTCCATATAAAAATTAAGTCCCTTCCCTTGAGTACCATGAAGGTTGCATCTGGTGAGTAGTGTGTGTGTTTGTGGCATGTATTTATTGCATATGATTTGTGTGTGATGGATGTACATCTCTGCCATTTTGCTCCTCACAAGGGTCAGAATTTGAACATCCTTAATGCATTTCAAACAGGTCTAATCACAAAAACTTTTCTTCACTTAACTTAGGAAAACTCCTCACCATAAATATCCAGAGCCTACTAACAAAGACAGATTTTGACACCAACTAATCTAATTTAGTCTTCCTGACATTTTATTGTCACTTGTTAAAGCATGCCATTTGCATTCTTGCATTGTCATGGAAATATGTTTCTAGGACATTCTGAGCACACTCTTCAATCATGCTTTCTGACACTGCTTCCTCCTTCCACACGTCTGCCTCTGGACCTTTAATTCTCTTGCACTTTGCATTTGCCAATATCATGGATTAAAATCTGTCACCCAGCTGGACACACTGACCTTTGTATATGCATCTGTTTGAACTAAAACTTCTGTTAATTAAGAGATTTCTACCAATTAGTCACAGTCATATGTGTTCTATCACTGTGTAATGACTACAGATTTCGGAGGACTTAGATGAATACATGCAAATTAAACCTAAGGTTTACCTGACTTGCCTCAAATTTGCTTAACCAGTTAAGTTCTTTCAGGGAAACTATTCACAGTTGGCACTTACTAAATAAGATAGATATAATGTTTTTTAAGATTATTACACAAACTTTAGAATTTTATAATTTAAAAATAATTTTAAAATGATTAGCTAAGTTGTAGTGCAATTCTCATTATAGTGACACAATTCAGAACTAAAATTTCATTTCTAAATTTAGATATCTAAAAACTTTGAACACTAAGTTACTCTATTGGGTGCCATAGTCACTGTTTCAAAATTACTGTGGGATCCATTTTAAATCTTATTGCACCCAACCTCTATTTTGGAAATATGAAGAAAATGTCTAATTCCCATGCTACACAGATAGGCAAATGGAGTCCTTTTTAAAATTAATGCCTACTGGGTGCTGTTTTCATGACTTGGAAGTGAATTCAAGACAGCTATTAGCATAAACGAATAGATAGAATTTCATTGTGTTATCTGGACATTTCACAGTGGCTCCATAATTAATTCAAAGTTGATCCAACCACAATATTGGTAACACCATGTTTTTTCCCCTTTGATAAATGACAACTGTTAACTGGGGTAGACGCACCCCCCTAACATCCAGACCTGGACATTTAAATATAATGATGAGTACAAGTGAATTGAATATGTAGACATTTCATATGTTCATAAACAAAGTTATGATAAAATGTCTTATGGCGTGAATCAAATATTTTAGTGGAAGAAATTCAATAAATATTACAGAATGGGCAGAAGTAGGTTTACAGATGTTTGTATGCAAAATAATACAATAATTAATAAGTAATATAATAATAAACTGTGTTCCTATACTCAACTATAAGCCTACTTTTGTAACAATTTAGTTTTAAAACATTAAGTAATAATTTAATTGAAAAAACAATTTATTATAATTATTAATGACACATTTAGATAAACTCATATAATACTTAACACTTGTTGCCAAAAGACATTGATAGCCAGTTGCTATGTAACTACATGCTACCTAAGTCACTGCATTTAAATAATTTAAAAATATACCAGAATACCTTTAAAGGGGATTAGGGGACTAGAATAGTAGCCAAAATAAAGGAGAGTAATAATGATACAATTTTGATAGGTTTAATAGACTAATAGCTTAAATCTCAAAAGACACACTAACAATATAAAAACTTCCTGGTAAACAACAGGATGGCGTGTGAACAAGCCATTGATTCACGCGCAGCCTTCACAGGGAGGCGCATGCGAAGGAAGAGGTGTCTGTTCCCCATGCTGAGCCTCCGGTCCCCTGCAGCCTTGCCCGTGCCACGCCCCACCAGCTCACCTCCCCCAGTCCTCCTCCTCCTCTTTCTGAAGCTGTTCTCCCATCCCAGTTCCCTGGGGTAATATAATGACTTCTTGGCAGTTCTTCTTAATTAACTTACATACTTGCAGTCAATACTTCTGTCTATGGAGAAAGCAAAATATTATAATTTGTAGCTATGTGTCCACACATGCATAACATTTTAATGAAACATATATGTGAAGAGATAGAATAAAATGAAAACACTGCATTACTAATTTTCATCTAAACATCCTTTGATTTTTCTTATCAATTTAAATAAGCTACTATTAGTCATAAGACACAGCTTCTAAAGATTTTATTAAACATCTCTATTGGTGAATTTAATATTTATTTTCCACCATAGTGTCATATACTTTTATTGATCTTTAAAACTTACATAGTATACACACATGTATTTTTTGTCTCGCCTATTTAACTTTGACTATTCTTCTAGTTTCTAAAAATTTTAATGAAATATTTTTACATGCTAAAATATCTATGCCCCTTGTACTACATCCATTACAATTCACCACCACTGGTGATTTATAATCATTATTAGTGTCATTTCTATGTAAATAGCATGTATCTGCATACTCTAGTGATCATGGATTATGTGTGGTTGTGTATGCTTTTTCATTTCCATGAATGGCATTAGGGTTATTTTCTCGAAAATAATCATAAATATAATTTTTGCTAACATTATAATTTTTGGAGCACAAATAAGTTACTCAGGCAGGTCAGTGAGTCGCCCAATACCATGTGGTAGTGACGTAGTAGAATAAGTATTAGTGATCAGATTTTTTTATTGGAGTTCACTACTTTTTTCACAACGTGATTTGCTTTCTTGCAAAAGCACAGTCACTTCCAGAGTTGTAAAAATGTAGCGAAAACTAAACACGTGAATGAGAGAGCGAGAGGGAGGGAGAGAGAGAACTGCATGGGTATCTGTGTCACCAAACTCATCAAATCTACCAACGTTGAGTCAATTATGCAATGCTTAATAAGGTCAAAAATATATTTCATTTGAAAATATGTAAGAAATCCTTACCTGAAAAATTCCATCATGGAAACGTTCATGTGCTAATAAACCCCTCCCCCACCGGCAATGTCTAATTGAGGGAAAACACAAGCGCTCTTAAGAATTTCTAAACGTCAATGTAGATTTTCACGAATGAAGGGATTGCCAGACAGATTTTAGTGACAACCTTTCTTGATGAAGCGTTAGCGACATAAACATAAATCAGGAAAATACTTTCGTAAAAATCACAATCTTAATCATGTGAGTTATATAGAAAGGGATGGTAAGGTCAGTATTGATTAATGAGCCCTTTCCTGCCACACCATCCAAACAACCTCCATTTAACGGCTAAATGGGCAGGAAAAGCCAGTGAGAATCCAGGTTAGAGAATGAAGATGCCCCGTTTTAATTCTACTTGATTGCCCAATAGGATAGATCTGACATGAGGACAAATGGAGAATAAATCTTCCTCTCATCCTTGCTTCGTACCTTTACTATTTCTTTATTTATAGTGATGACCGGTGTTGCCAACAGGGTGAGAGACCACACGTTGAGGTTCCCAGTGACCAGGACCCTGGCAGAAAACCAACACCTCAGAAACAGGGAGGAGACGGGCTGACATTGGTCAACATTCAGCGAGGATGGTGGCATCTTGGGGAACATAAAATATCAAATAATGACCAATAAAAATGAAAACAAGAAGTAGCTTTTTCTGTGTTCACCTGCCAGGCAACAGGTGATACATTGTGTAGAAGCTCTCCTGGAAGGAATCTGATATGGAGACAAATGGAAAAGACTGTGTGGGGTGGGGTGACTCAGGGATTGGCTTGAGTTTCATGAGACAATATTGGGTACAGTGATACAGGACAGGTAAAACAGTCCAAAAGCCATCTCATCATCAGTGGGCAGCCTCGGTCATTGACTGTAGCCTGTAGTCACATTGTAGTTGTGGGACGCACAGCTGAGGAGGAATTCAGCAGCTTGTGAAACAGAGGGATTTCTCTTCCTGCGTCACTAGATGAGGGGCTTAGTGTTGGGAATGTTCAAGTAGGAGCTTCTGCAATTCTCATGTCCTAGTCAAACAAAAAGTGAAGCAGTGTCCATGAAGAAATGCTGCAGATGGGTGCGGCCATAAAACCCTCTAAAGATCGGAGATGCACGGCTCGCTTTTATCACCATAAAAGTAGCTTGATGATTGGTCACCGTCCATCTAAAACGATGATGTATTCAAAGGTATCTGCGATCACACATGCTCTTCCCGTGGCATCTGATAAGTATGCATTGCTGAGGAAGATTCCAACTTTTGCCAAGTGTTAGGTCACGTTCTAGAAAAGACTGAAATGAATATACAGTTCTATAAGCAACAACCAGTTAGGCTGAGGGTTTATCCCTTGACTGATTGCTATGCCAAATAATGAATGTACTAATTTGATCCCTACAACATAAACTTTAAATCAATCCATGATGGAACTGTATCTCAATGAAAGTGAGCAACTAAAAAATGTGATGCAGACAATAAATAGACACATTTTCCATCCCAAGTCTCTGGCTGCGGGGTCTTCGATACCATGATATGGCAGTAAAAAAAAAATCACAATGTAAAAATATTCAGCCTAGAAAGACGAACTTATAAGAGCTAAATTTTAACCAGATGCAGACAAAAATAAATACACAGCAAAGCATTAAGGCAGGATTTAACACATTTAGGAATACTATTCAGGCAATATTAACAATGGGTAGAGCAAGTTGAAAGATTTTGTACAAAGAATCCTGTCTACAAAATCTTAGGACTCTTGGTCCTTGAACTTCCTCAATTTCCATGAAACAGGCAGCCTGTGAGGAACACCTGTGTTTGAAATACAACCTCCAGTGCACAGACCAAGTCGCAAGTTCATCACTGTGTTTTGCGTCCTCAAATTCACACTGAGCCATCACAAAAACTTAGTCAACAATTTAAAATAGAACCTTTTATTACTAAATAACTAGTTTTTGCATTAAATCGTTTATCATGTCATGGCCTATGACTACATTGTTTCCGTGCAGGAAAAAAGAATGTGATCGTGTTGTTTGCTTGTAAACCACCACTTGGTGTTTCAGTCTTTCAGTTTTTAGTTAGGCGATTCTCTTTGAATTTATGTAATTTCCTTTGTCTTTCAGCTGAGGAATTCATAAAAATACATGTGTTCTTAATTGGAAGCCTGCAGTTTAATTATGTCAATATAGTAAACCACTCCCCAAGGTATATTTTTGTTTACGTTTGCTCTAGAATATGTATGAACTTTCTAAGTTTGCATTTGGATTAAACCAAACTGATAATTAAATGATCAGAATTAGTAATAATACATGCAGTGACAGAAACCACATTGTTCTGTAACTGCAAAGAGATTATGAGACCAATTCAAGCTGCATAGATTTTATGAACTACTCAGTATGTTCATCAAGGCATTATAGCTTTTTTTTTTTAACAAACACATTGTTAACTGATAGGAAAAGCATTATGAAGCCAGGAGTTTTTTATATGTGTGTTATAAAATATTTAGAATCTAAAATCATTCATAATGAAGAGTTATAATGTTTATCTTCTAAGAATTAGCTGACCTCCTAAGTAAATTATTTCCAAAAGTGTCATTTTCAAACATTAAATTATATGACTACATCTAACATTTATTTTTAGGTAATGTGAGAGTCAAGGAATTTTCATTTAATCCTCCATTTAGAGAGTTATTTCAAAAAGCACAGAATGTGGTAATAGAAGACTTTCTTACTTTTATCGTTAAACTAAGTAGTAGAAAAAATGCGTTTTTGAAATGCAAAATAATTTTGAAAAAGCTGTTATACAAAATGAGAACATTAACTTAACACTTTAAAGCAAGATCTACAAGGTTAAACATAAAACAGTTGAAGCCACATACATATTTTAGAAGCACTTGGAGAAAGTACATTAAAATTTACTGGAAGCTAATAATATAGCTCAGTACAGTGCACAGAGATTCCACCTCTATGATCGGGTTTAATTCATATAAACACCCTTCCAAGGGGATTCAATGTTCTGCCACCATAGGAAATGAGGCTTAGAGGCTCACATAATTTGCCTAAATCTGCAAAAAGACTAGTGATAAAACCATGTATTAACACAGGTATGTCTGTTTCCAGCATTCATAATCTTTATTTTTTTTAAGTCAGCTATCCTTTTGAAAAAGGATAGCTCTGAAGCTGAACTGCCTCAGTCCAAACCTCCTATCAGCTCCACATTGACCCCGAATACTCGCATCGACTAGCCAACGCTCTCTGCCTCGGCTTCTACATTTTTTTCCTTTGGATATTATACATGCGAGAGAATTAAATGATACATTAACTTAGCAGGATGACATACACACAGTAGCTGATCAACGGATATTAACTACATTTCTTTTACTCGCAGTCTAATGACTAAGTATTGGCAAAGCAGAAAAAAGAATTCTGGTTTCTTTACCCTCAGTGCAACATTTCAGTTCAATCACCTACTACTGTTACTTGGGAGAGACCCCAGTTGGGACCCCAAATTTTTTCCCTTGGTTCTTACCTCACTCAAGTGACAAATCCAAGTGAGAGACAGTACATATAGAGGAAATGAGGTAGGAAGTTTATTCAAGGAACACACACAAGCCCGAAGTTGCAAGCAGGCACCCAATTAGTCAGAATGCCCCACGTGTAGAGGGAATAGAGTTGTTAGCAAGTTTATTCTAAACACTTGAGCCAAGGCTCCGAGTGGGCGCTCAGCTAATCTGAGTGTACGGACTACTGGGGTTCAGGGGCTACATACCTTAGTCAGCTTCCAGGTGCCCCCTCCTTCTTCCTCTTCTAAACCTTGAGAAAAAGGTACAGCTACAAAGGCTTTCTTTCTCAGCTAGTAAATGCTCTTGGTCTTAGATGGTGAAATGGCTACAGAGGTTCCCTTTCCCAGCAGAGCCTCAAGGGCTCCCCCTCCTCATGCACTATCTTTGCTTGTGGTGTTCCGCACACCTGACAATCTTAGCAGACCGGGCTCAAGACCGCTGAGTCGATGGGTGAGACATGTCTCCCTCCTCCTCCCTGCCTTGGTTTACCACCTACCTCCCTAACAGTACTATGCTACAAAGCAAAGATTGTTTTTTCAAAACCGTGTTCCAACAGTACATTATGTATGTAGCCTCCTTCGGGTGTGTTACCTTACATAAATTGGACAATGCAGAGACATTCCTGAATCAACACTCAACAATAGAACCATAAATTCTAGTAAGTCAACCTGCCACAGATCCACGGATGTGGGCAACAACAAGAAACTCATGTGTCAGAATCAAAACTCTCTTGGTCCCAGCACCCTTAGCAGCAGAAGCCACAGAGCATTTGTACTTGATGCCCTGTCCCGTGGGACAATGCAATGAACCTAGACAGATGCCACATACGCAGTGAGCGGCCCTGCAGGTGAGGCACCTGGACCCTGAAGAACTTGCACTCTGTAGCAAGTGCAAGAACAACATGTTCTTTGCCAGGAGGGGAACCCGGGGAAGGCAGGAAGACCTACTCCATTTCTGCATTGTTATCGTAATTTCAAGGTTCTGGCAGCATGAAATGCTCCTGACGACTGTGCTGGATGGCAGAACTGATGACGACCCCATCCTCTGAGTGCACCACACCAAACCTCTGGGAGCGCGAGGGGCACATTGTGAAAAGCTGCCTAGCAGCAGGCGGGCCAAGCACATACCTATTTGTGAGCCTTGACATTATAGCTCCACATTGTGCTTGACATCTACTTGCGAGTTGTTTCCAGGACAAGTTTGGGGGTGAATTACCTCCGTTACTCTATATAAAATAAAACACTACCCAACACGTAATATCAACTGTATAGAAACAATTATGTCTTTGAAATAACTTCAGCGTGGTAAAGGTAAAATGGCTGTCTTATTCTTAGCGGATCTCTTATGACCATACCTAAGTTTATGTTAAGGAGGTAATTGTTGGAAAGCCCCTTAGATAACCACAGAATCGGGGCTGGTTGCCAAGGGAACTGACCCGTGATTGGAGGTTTGGACATTTAGCTCCACTCTCCCACCTCTGGGAGGGAAGAGGGGCTGGGAGTTGTATTAATCATCACTTGCCAGCTGTTTCAATATAATAGAGATCCCATAAAAAAAACAAAAAAGAACAAGGTTTGCAGAGTTTCTGTGGGAGAGAGGTTTCTCCACTCACAACCCTTCAGAACCTCAGTCTATGTATCTCTTCATCTGGGTTTTCATTCATATCCTCTGTAATAAACCTGTATGCTAGTAAACAAACAGTTTTCCATAGTTGTGTGAGCTGTTCTAGCGAGTGATCAAGCCAGAGCAAGGGGTTGTGGGAACCTCTGTTTCGTACCTGATCAATCAGAAGTATGGGTGGCAACATGGACTTGTGATTAGGATCCTAAAGAGGGCAGTCTTGTGGAACCAAGTCGAAGTCCTTAACCTATGGAGCCCGATGCTACCTGCAGGTGGATGGTGTTAGAATTGAGTTTAAGTGTAGGACGTGCGGGTGTCGTTGGAGAATTGCTCATTGCGGGTCAACCCCCACACCTCTGGCACCAGAAGTAAAGCATCTTTCTTTGCCACATGTGTATAATATCTACACATCCCACTGATGTCATGTCTCTGGAGAATCCTGATGCACTAATCAAGTGCCTACTACTATCGGGGAAAACACTAAGCCCCGAAACATGGATTATTTGCTGAATGTTCAAACAGCATCATCAAATATGTAACTGGTCAGCAAATACCCGCTCTCTTTCTTCCCTCTGTCTTCATGAAGAGAGTATACTACTTCTCTCCATTGAATTAACCTTCAAATGGCCATCATCTCACAGGAAGCCAGGAAGCCAGGAAGGAAATGGGCATCAGTTCTACAACTACAAGTAATTGAATTCAGCCAACAATCTGGATGATCAGAATCATGTTCTTCCCTAGAGAAACACACAGCCTGCCAACGCCTTGATTTTAACCCACAGAGAATCATATAAGATTTCTAATCTACCGAACTGTAAGGTAAAAATTTTGTGTTGTATTAAACCTCTAAGCTTGTTGAAATTGTTATGGCAGCAATAGAAAACTAATACAAAAGACACAGGTAGAGCCGGTCTGACCCAAACATGCAGTTTGCAAGCACTTCCAGGCTAAGATGGTTAAATTGCTGCTGTTCTGGAGACACCTGAGTGAGAAATAACTGCATGTAAGAAATAACACTGAGTGTTGGTGTCTTGTGTTATGTAGCATTTATATGAAGTCTGATGCGGACTGATGCAAAGATAAAGTAATCTACTGGGTCACCGTTGTGGTTATAATGTAGCAGAACTTGAACTTGGAGCTACGTTGCTCTCCCTGGCACCTATGTTTATGGATGTCAATCACGATGCTCTACTGACTCCTACTCTCCCTCAACACACACCTACTGATCTCCCTTTGGAACACTAAGATTTATTTTTTGTGGAAGTAGAGAAAAAAGTATCAAACCCCTAAGGACATGAATTAAGGTGTTTGCACTGAAATGAAAAAGAAAGACATATACATTTAAAAGAAAAATAGATTGGACTTCACAGTAAATGACAAAGATTAAGTGAATGGGAGGGGCAGAGGAAAGGATGCTTATATGATTTTAAGCTCTCAAGTTCTTGGTATAATTAAATAAGAGAAGTAATTACAATTCTGAGAATATTGACTTTTAAGTGCTAAGGGGAACAGCTCAAAGATGTATGAGACCCATTCATATAGTGAGTCACTGAGATAAAAAAGATAAACTTCCTGCAAAAGAAAAAATTTTCTTAGTGTTCCAATACCACTTTTGGTTAAATGGGGGTCATTTACAGTTTATACAGATGCTTCTGAGCAATAATTAACATTTTCATTTACATACATGTATACTCACATACACACATAAATGGAATTCATATAATATGTATGCATTATATGTGTCATCAGTCTTAGACTTTCATTTACCTCACTAGCAGTATGGTCTTCCTGCCTCAAATATTGTTTTTTTTTTAATTTCTTCTATCGCCTACTAAAAGGGTTTTTTGTATGTTTAAAATAAAGGATGGATGACCTCAGCAACCTGTGGCATGTACCCATGGTCACAGAACCTATGAACACGGTGCTCCTCTTCCTCTGTTTCCTAACACAGATAATAGTCTGCTCAGAATGTGTCGCACCATTGTTCTGACGAGTTTACACTCACGTACCTAGATGACTGTTATCTTCTGAACCTGTTTCCATTCTAAACCCATTTCCACACCACTTTTGTATCCTAACATGTAAGTGTGTACTTCTTATAAACTAACCGACATTCTTCAAAGCATATCTCAACTGTGACATATACTCTGAAATAAACTCCCCTCTACGGGAAGGTGTCTTTGTTCTCCGAATAACAGCAAAGCCACCTTTTCCTTAGGCTATGGCTGGAACTTCACATTCTTGGTTGATCAGTTAGGACATTCCGCCTCCTTGCTGATTACAATCCTTTCTCTCCACACCGTTTGCGTTTGCCTTGCAAGTTTCTTTAGTAAAGATCCAAGTATAATTTGTTGTTTTTTAAAAATTTCTCATACCATAGCAGAGTTCACACACAGTAGCCTCTCAATATTTGCTTAATGTAATTGAAACGGTAATTAGCAATTGTTTCTTATATGAAGATACGATGTATTTATCACAGAAGCCACCCAACTGAGTAAGTGTGATTGAATGAGCTTGATGTTGTAGAAAATACATTTTGAAATTGTTTCCAAAGTGGCTACTAAATGTTAATGATTAGCACCCCTTTTCACGAACAGATGGTGTGCAACAATCATCGGAGCCAGAAGGAACCAGCTTCGCTAAGATGTTTTGAAAGGATGGCAGATAGTCTCAAATAGTAATAACATTTTTTTTACATTTTAGAAAACCCTACTTTATGGTCTCATTTCCCATTCGACTTTCCAAGGCGCTGCTTTGGAATGATGCTGCATGCCCTGCCACGCTGAGTAGATTACCGGTGTGACGTTCCCAGAGACAAGTTGTTGGAGAAGCTGTATGAAATGGGATATCCTCTAGGTTCAGAGCAGTGTTCCAGAACTGAATTTTAGGTTTAATATACTTTTGTATAAACGAGTTGAATAAGTAAGTAATTTAAATGCAGCTGTTGCCATTCTCTATGCTGGTGGGGATTGGCGAAAAGTTGCAATCTGTCTGGGGAAGATCTTTGCTGCTTGTAGACAAGTTTATTTCAGGAACAGGACTTTACAGAGAAGGAGCAATGTGACAGCTGCATTGCTTTTGGGTTAGAAAAACAAGAACACAGGGACATGTAATGCAAATATAAATGTTGATCTTTTCAGAAGTTATATATAAAACTGATATTTAGGAATCCATGCATCGCATGATAGCATGATGATTTGTCATATAATTTTTAGAAAAATGGCTTAATGTTTTAGCATAAGTAATCCAAGCTAAATAGTTTTGCTATGGATTTTGGTGTAGCTTTATAGCTTTAGTTTTATAGTGTAGCTGTAAAAAAAATACCTGATAAACAGGACATACTAAGTTATTCATTTGTTTTAATATATATAGAAAGAGATGCCCTTAGCAAACTTTTTGTAATATAAAAACTGACCTAAAACTGGAAAGAAACAAAAAAATCATCTTTGATATCTTTTATAATTTTTCCTTTTTTTTCATTTAAGAAATAAACAGAAAATGGAAGTTTGGAAAAGTGAGAGATTCAAACCTTTCAAAAGCTTTTGTCTGCTCATCAAAATGTCAAGTGTAAGAGACTGAGTAGATAACTATGGTACTAATTATTACTTTTAAGTTCTCTTTTAGAAGAATAAGAAAGGGATCGGAAAGTTTAGAATGAAGCTTCATGTCACAGAAATTGATGTGATTGAAAGTTATAGGGTCTTAGCAGATACATAGAAGTGCAAGCCACAGAAAGGCTAGATATTACATTTTTAACATAATTACTAATTACTCAATATTCACAGTAATTTGTTATTTTGCTATAGAAAAATTTAACAGGAAGATATGTTTGTAGTGCCATAGCAGACTTTTAATGGATATGAGATATGAGAAGACTGTGGAAAATGATGACAATAGACAAAAGAAAGAAGATAGGTGCCTGGAGTTGAATGAAAACAATCAGATTAATGCTAACGGAACTATCGGCCGGGATACCTGTTATAGGTGAATAGAAGTAAAATCAGGAAATAAAGTAAGTTTTCTCCTGCATGAAGGGAAGGAGTGGGAAAATATTTTGAAAACAATATTAAATGTGTGAAAGTTAATCCACAATCATTAAGAGAATAGCCACATGCATAGAGCATGAAATTGTTGAAGAATAAAAACCATCGAGGGTAGTATTTGCAGTGCAGTTAGTTGTGACTTTTGCACTGCATTTCTTTTTGTTTTAATATTTGAATGAGAATTATGCAACTTTGTTTTTTCATGCGAGACTTCTACTTACTTGTTCTCTTTTAAAAAGTCTATACAAAGTCTGCATTGCATGCATTACGTATTTCTTACCCATTTTAATACATTTTTATATCTGTCTATGCATTCTATTAAAAGTTATGGAAGTTAAAATTACTACTTTATTATTACTTTTTTACTGTGGCATATGTGTGGAGTAGCACATGGCAGGCACTCACAAATAGTTTGTAGAATTAAATTATATATAATAGTGCTAAAAAGGCAATAGCAAGTAAGAGTCTGTCCTCATGTATTTCAAAATAATCGAGGGGAAGACATAGTCATAATTATGTAATACATTATCATTTAAATTTGAATACATTCTTGGGTTATTTTTAGTCTTCAGGCATACAACTGAAAATTAAATGTACGAAGTATATTTTTTATTATTGGTCACAAAGTTTGCAGCAACTTAACAATGCCAACTCCATCTCAATTGCTTGATATATATTATTTTCATTTCAAATGGGTTGAACTCACTGCCATTTTCTATCCTTAGTCCTTACAAACTTTTTCCCCCTAAAAGGAAATCATTATTCATCACTGGTCCTTCCTGGGGGTGAAAAAAAAAAGGCAATTTATACCTTGGGGAAAAGAATATCTGTAGAAAGGATATTTTAGCCTTTAACTGATGGACTTATTTCAAGTCATTGATTTCAGGATGTTAAAGAAAGCAGCAGAAAAGTCTTCTTGGTAATTTTTATTGAAGAGACTCCTATTAAGTTGGAAAGCACGGCAATAAATAACTGCAACCTTTGGGTAGCACAGCTTCAGGTGGTATTAAGGCCAGAAGCTTCTCATGGGATTGAAGACAATTTTGGTGCTAATTACCCTTTTTTATATATGAAATGTTAACTGTCTAAGAATTAATGGAACACATCCTTTCAACTGATCTAATGGTTCAGAATCATGTCATCCTTAAATGTCTCAGTGGTCCGGTGATAATCAGTGCGTAGTGCTGCCTGTTCCGGTGCCCTGCCCCCTTCTTTTTCTCTGGGAAGCTGAGCCCGCAGGCCCAACTGTGTTTCTCTCACTCTTGCGTGGGGCAGGGGGCACTCAACCCAGGGTGGATGGCACGTAACTGTGTTGCCTACGTTTGCGATTTGACTGACGCGGCGTTATAAAGCAGTTTGATCTTTCCACTCCCTTGCACAGCCATCAATCCTGGGACAAGTGGATGTTGAGATGAAACGTCCAGACAAGCGTGGAAAATGGTACCTTGTCCCTGTCACAGCTGCCCTGAGTAGATAGTCCTGAGAAAGCTTACAGGCTGGGGTGATCCCCCCTGAGCACAAGCGCCCTGCATCAGACCCGGACCGAGTCACAGTATCCTTGAGAATCAGAAAGATTGCGTGATTTTCTTGCCTTTCTTTTGCAATGCTGGAGGCTGCTGTTTGCCACCATGATGAATGCTATCATTTGTCGAAAAATTAGTTTAAGCTGCAAGACCAAGTTTGAGGTCCCCTGAGCAATCTAAACTTCCATGAACAAAGCACATCAGACAATTGCAGAGGAGAATGAAACAATGCCTCTTTGTTACTAGATTTAAGGCACGCAAGCCTCTCTGAAATTTTCAGATTATTTGAAAGTGTGTAAACATTTAATCCGATTTAAAGAATCAGATTATGCATTATGAAGCACAGATATACGTCGCATGAAAGGAAAATAAGCTATTTTAGAAAGGAAAATAAGCTATTTTAGAATTATGTAAATGAGTGTTTTAAATCTGAGAAATTGCCTCGGCATTGCAAATGTAGCTTGCAAAATTTGGGGGCTTTTTTAGGGCCATGAAAATCCAGAGGCTGGTTTGAAGATTTGCAGGAACAGATAGTAAATTTGGGTATTTTACTTATTGCTGCTCTGGCTTACATACTTAAATTACCCCAATGGTATTCAAAGAGGCTGATATGGAAATCAAAATGCTAACATCAATTTAATATGAAATGAGACCAGCAATTAAAGAAGTGCATGGTCACTAGACAGAAAAGTCTAGATGGAAGCATTCATTAAGCAGTTGTTTTGAGGAATACATAATACAGGTAGGGAGAATTAGTTGGATGCTTTTAATGACAACTGTCGTCTCTTTTTAAAATATACAATTGCATTGAATGCAGTGGGTTATGCTGTTTAATTAAATACGTTTCAAGTGTACAACTCCATAGCTCATCATCTGTGCACTATGTTGTGTGTTCACCAGCCATAGTCATGTCTCCTTCCGTCACCATTTGTCCCCCTTACCCTCCTCCTCCACCTCCCCCGCCCCTTCCCTCTAGTAATCACCATACTGATGACTTGCCTATGAGGTTTTTTTTTTTCCTTAATACCTTCACCTACTTCATCCAGTCCCCTAACCCCCCACCACAGCTGCCAGTCTGCTCTCTGTATCTATGAGTCTGTTTCTATTGTGTTTATTAGATTCCACATAGTAGTGCAAACATGCGGTATTTGTATTTCTCTGACTGGCTTATTTCACTTAGCATAATATGCTCTAGGTTCATCCATGCTGTCAAGAAAAGTAAGATTTCCTTCTGTTTTATGACCAAGTAGTGTTCCATTGTATGAGTGCACCACAGCTTTGTATCCACCTGTCTATTGATGGGCACTTGGGCTCCTTCCAAACCTGGGCCACTGTCATCCCTTGAAATGGTTTCCCACTAGAGGGGTGGGCTCCGTCACCATACCAAAAGTGTGACAGCC
The DNA here is from genome assembly GCA_004027735.1 of Carollia perspicillata. Classification (NCBI taxonomy): domain Eukaryota; kingdom Metazoa; phylum Chordata; class Mammalia; order Chiroptera; family Phyllostomidae; genus Carollia; species Carollia perspicillata. The sequence continues at coordinate 3,280 of PVKM010009236.1, read as the reverse complement.
TTTGTTCTCAACAATGATGCATACAAACTAGTTTTGCCCACCTCATATTTTCTTTAGGTACCCACAGAAACTCCTTTCTGTATCTTGATTTTTATGAAATGTAATATTCTTTAAAAATTACAGTCCAGTTTTAAGTATTGGTAAAATACCATCAAATTTCTAAGGTTTGCTCTTTCTGCTTTTGATCTTGGAACTAACTCCCTTCCTATGTACTTTCCACTAGTAACCTGTCTAATCCCCTTCACATACTATGTAATTGACTGATGACAATTCTCAAAAAAAAATGGTACTTGGACCAACTGCTCAAAATTATATGAAATTTTTTGTGTTTTTTTTTAAAGATTTCTTACCTTCGGCTGTCTTTTCCCTAGGGGGGACAACCAGAAAGCAGTTTTCATGAGCTCCTAAATCAGCACTGTATCCCTATTGCTTTAGAGCCATAGCAGACTAGAGTCCATTTGTAGCCCGATTTAAAGGAAGTGCAATATGGTTAAACAATGTTGTCTCCAAACATAATACATGTATATAAAATGTGTATAATACATATACCATAATACATACATAATACATCTAAAAGGCTGCTTCTAAATGTGTACCAGAGAGAATTTTTAGAATGCAATGTTTTATAAAGTTTAAATTGTCATGCACAGAATCACTATATCAAACATCTCTGTCATTAAGTCCCTTTCAATATTGGATGCATCGACATGATGACATTAGCATAATGAAAGGCTCAGGGAAATCTTGGCAGATTGCTACAGATGTTCGTGAGGAGAAAGCCCTTTAAGAGTATTTTCAAGGATAGAGTCGAAGTCTTCTCAGTTCTCCTCGACAACCGCTGCACCGCCTCAGTCGCCCAATCAGCCACAGATCACCTGGGGCTTCTTTTTTTTTTATTTTTGATTTTGTTCTCGGTATAAGTTTTATTTTTACATCTCCAGTGAGGAATCCATAGGAAATTCATTAAAAGGAAAAAAATGGAGAAACTATTATCAGAGATCTTCAAATCACGTTACATGTGCTTGAAATTCAACAACCATCCATTTATTGAGAAAAATGTTTTGACTTTTAGTATAAAGCTAAATCTAACCTTCAGTGTTTCCCTCAATGTTTCTCCTCCCTGAATCCGTTTGCCTTGAACTCCACGCTGGGCTGTGCTGCTGCCACTCTAAGAAAATTTTAGATTTTCCTTGTTCTTATCATTAGTGCTCCCATTCCAAGAGCCAGCGTTAAATGCTCCTTTCTCTGATGGCTTCTTGGATACATTTTTTGTGCATTCTCTACACTGCTAGTTACTCTACTTTTCTACAACACTGACATTTCTTATATTATATAACAATAACTTTACAAATAACTCCCTCTGTTGAGCACCAGCTCCTTTAGTTAAGGACTTCGTTCACTCTCCATCACCATGCAGAAACAAGTGGATACACCTACTACAGTGCCTGAGCAATTCAAAACTCTCTTAGAATTAAATGTTTGTCTCTAGTCCTTGTGAATAATTTAACTTCAAAAACTTTTAATGGAATTCAGTATTTTGATGAGAGTGTGCAGACTCACTCTACATTTGCTCACCACTTCTGCCTAGACAGGGTTCTCGTCCTCACCTAGGAGGTTATGTGAAGCTTATGGAGTGGCTGTGTTGAGGGAAATAAACAGGTGAATGATGGTTGGGAACTGGTTATTACAGAAGTGGACAGTAGTATACAAAGGAACAAGTTGTCCAGTACCTCTAGCAAAATCAGGGAAGGGAAATAGGTCTTTTACTAACATTTTAAACATCTGTCTCTTCAATTAGGGAATATGTTTATCAGAAGTACTATTCTGAATTGAGGAATGTAATAAATGAATGGAAAACATTTAGATGGGGTTTTCTTAGATGCTCTTTCTAGAAAATCAAGGATGCTGAATAGACCTCAACTTCCTTATGAAATAATTCTTTCCAACAGAGGCAACAAATAGCTGTTATAGCCTTACTTTTAGATTACATTTCTTAGATCCTCTTTGACCTTCTTATCTCCCTATCTCCTTTTAGACTATTCCTAAAAATACTTCTGTTCTGCAGCTGAGAAGCCAGTTTATGCAATCTTTACTGCCTTTATTCCTACTTTGGTAAAAACGAATTTTAAAACACTCATGATTTGGGTCCTTCACACACTATTCATATTCTCATTCAGAGACTTTAAGAAATGTATCAGTTGCAGATATTATTGGAATATTGTCGATATCTAAACATATATTTTAAACTCATATCTAGTTCCTGGGTGTCAGAAACATATATTCAAATGTTACTGTGTACACTTCCCTGTTTTTTCCCCCTAAATACTTTCTGTATGTCATGGCTGAAATGCAACTCCTTATCACCTTGTGAACTGTGTTTTATCCTGCTTGATTATGTCATTTATGGTCCAAAATGCCTATATCAAGACTATTATCAGGTCTTTCTTCTTTTAACTCTTATTTTTCAGGGGTCATCTGTTGTGCCATTTTTTACTTTTCTGTCTCAGTTTAGAACTTAAAATCTCTTTACTGAACTCTATCGACATGCTCCAAATTTTTCTTCCTCCTTACAGCACTTCCTCTTGGATGCATCCTCTGAAACATCTGTCCTTCTTGCTTCACTATATAAAACCTTTCAGTAATTTCTTGACCGTGGCTGAAATTGTTTGAAGGACACTTCATCTAGCCGCTTCATTCCCCAGGACCCTCTCATTTCTGCTTTACACTCCAACATTTATCTTTAGGTCGTTCTTTTCTTTTAGGTTGAAGTTTTGTTTTTCACATTCTTTTTGGTTTCTGTTCTTGGTCATGAGTTGCCTTCACCACATTTCATGCCTCTGATATCTCCATTTGACCTACTCCTACTTATTTTTCCAGCTCTAGACTATACATCGCCTGGAAGAGGGAGCTTTTCCTTCCTCTGCCCAATAGTCACTGGAAGAATAAAGCTTCCCTCCTCTATCTGGGACCCTAATTCTTCCCTTGTGTTCACCATGATGTTTGGTGATTATCAAAATTCACAGAACGGGCTCTGTTGCTGAATTAGTTTTAGAATTACTTGCTCAGGTTACATGAATGTTATGACTCAAGATTCTCTTCTTTCAAATGGACACGGTAAGAATAATCACTGAAAATGTGTATGGTTATTTTGAGGACGAAATGAGCTAATGTATGCAAGGCATCACGCAGTCTGGCTTATATTAAGAAATCAATAAGTGCTTTGGCATGAATACCTGATGAATGAATTCTGTGTGAGGCTGGCTGTTCAGCATTCCTCGCT
>PVKM010009235.1:0-37326 GCA_004027735.1 Carollia perspicillata | reverse complement strand
CTTGCTTACATAGTTATCGAAAAGTTCAATGTAATTCTTATCTTTGTTCCTCTATAAATAAGGTGTTTATCTGATTTTCCGGAATTTGGATATAACATGACAAATATAGTTTATTTTGGACATTTATCCTGCTTGGTAGTCTCTGAACTGTCTGAATCTGTGGTTTGGTGGCTGACATTAATTTGGAGAAAATTTCTGTTATTACTGCCTCAAATATTGCTCCTGTTCCTTTCTCTCTCTCTTCTCCTTCTGGTAGTCCCATCACATGTATGTACACCATTGGTAGTTGTCCCACAGTTTGTGAATATTCTTTCTTTTTTTTTTTTCAGTCTTCTTCTCTCTTTGATTTTCTGTTTTGGAAGTTTCTATTGAGATATCTTCAATTTCAGAGATTTTTCTCTTTAGCAATGTCTACTCTACTATGGAGCCCATCAAAGGCATTATTCATTTATATTAAATGTTTTTTTTTCTCTAGCATTTCTTTTTATTCTTAGAATTTCCATCTCCTTGCCTACAATGCCACCCTGTTCTTGTATATTGTCTACTTTTCCCATTAAATCTCTTAGCATATTAATCACAGTTGCTTCAAATTCCCTGGTTGGATAATTCCAACATCCGCACTATATAGGAGATATATGTGCTTCTGATGTTTGTTCTGTCTCTTCAAAGTGTGTGTGTGTTATGTTTTGTTTTTGCCTTTTAGCATGGGTTATAACTTTTTTTTAAAAAAATATTTTCTTTTTTATGCTATTAGAGTTGTCCCACTTTTTCCCCCTTTATCCCTCCCTCTGCCCAGCCTGGCCCCCACTTCTGTAATCAGACCCCAGCCACTGTCCATGGGTCCTTTATATATGTTCTCTGACTAATCCCTTCACATTCATTCAATCAGTACCCATGTCTGTACTCCCCTTCTACAGCTAGCTGTCAGTCTGTTCCATGTTTCTATACCTCTGGTTCTATTTTGCTGTTTTGTTTATTCTGTTCATTAGATCCTTCTTATAAGTGAGATCATATGATATTTGTCTTTCATTGACTGGCTTATTTCACTTAGCATAGTAGTCTCCTGTTCCATATATGCTGTGGCAAAAGGTAGGAATTCTTTCTTTCTTTCTGCTGCATGGTATTCCATTGTGTACATGTACCACCTATTTTTTATCCACTCATCTAAGGTTGGGCACATGGGCTGTTTCCAAATCTTAGCTATTATAAATAGTGCTGCTATGAACATGGGGGTGCATAAGTTCTTTGAATTAGTGATTCAGGATTTTTAGGGTATATCCCTAGCTGTGGAATCACTGCATCAAAAGGCAGTGATTTAGTTTTAGTTTTTTAGTTTTAGTTTATAGTTTTAGTTTTAGTTTTAGTTTTTTGAGGAAATTCCATACTGTTTTCTACAGTGGCTGCACCAGTCTGCATTCCCAATCAACAGTGTATTAGGGTTCCCTTTTCTCCACATCCTTGCCAACACTTGTTGTTTATTGGTTTATTAACGATAGCCATTTTGACAAGTATGAGGAAGTATCCCATTGTGGTTTAACTTGCATCTCTCTAATGGCTAGTGATGTTGAGCATTTTTTCACATGTCTTTGGGCCCTCCGTATGTCCTTCTTGGAGAAGTGTCTATTCAAGTCCTTTGCCTATTTTTTTTAGGAAAGAATTTATTTATCACAAACCAGTGACAGATCCAATAGCACATTTAATGTTTTTATATTTACATTTATAGGGTTTCACCCTGGCTGGTGTGGCTCAATGGATTGCGTGCTGGCCTGAAAACCAAAGGGTCACAGGTTCAATTCCCAGTCAGAACATGCCTGGGTTGTGGGCCAGAGCCCCAGGAGGGGGTGTGGAAAAGTCAACCGCATATTAATGTTTCTCTCCCTCCTTTCTCCTCTCTCCAAAAATAAATAAATAAATAAGTCTTTTAAAAATTAAAATAAAAAATAAAGGGTTTTTAAAAAACTAATGTACTATTATTGAACATCTTCCATGATTTATAAGCTGTAAAATATTGTAATCCTTGACTCATTTGTTTACCAAGCTATTCACTTAATGCCATGTAATATGCAGCACTTGAGACCATCTGTTAGGGATATTTGAATAATATGTACACTGTGAAGACATGTATAGCAAATAAAGCTCAAAACAAGGCTGTATAAACCAGCATGTGTTGTTCTGGCAACCAAGCAGCAGGTGCCTGGCGCCTTCCTGGGGAGAGGCTGTGGAAGACTGCTACTGCCCAAGGCAACAGTAAACAACGTGTGTGGCCCCGGCAGCCCAGAACCTCATCACCCAGTTGGAGGGAGTTTCTACTGAGGCTGCACAGGCCAAAAAGGTCAAAACACACATGTGTGGTAGAGGTCAGCAAGCTGCCACAGGGGCTAGATGCCCCACTGCTGGCAGAGACTCTTGTGTGCCTGTGTGCACCTGGGAAACTTCTGACCTCTTCCACAAAATAGTGTGTCCAGAAGAGGGACAAAGGCAACTGTGACATGGCCAATGCCGGCCCAAATTAGTTGAAAAGCTGGACACTCCCACAGCACATGGGATTTTGGGAGTGGACTTTAGAACATAACACATACAGAAGTCTCTCTCTTCCTTGCCTCACGCCCCTTGTGGGGAGTGCTCACAGGAGCACTCACGGCCAGTGGACACTGGGCCTGCTTAAGGTCTGCTCAGGGCTTAGGCCTCACACAGTCAGAAGCCAGCTTGCAGAGGCAGCCTCCCATGCTGGGATGTGCCTCACTAGGTGCCAGCCCTCGGCATGCCATAACATTGTGCAGCACAGCACACGGGTCTTGGACTGCTTCCATTCTCTCACCCTGAGAGTAGTGGACAGAAGCTATGAGCAACACATGGAGGCATGACCTGGGAATGTTTCTTCACCCCAGATGCATGGGCAGCCTCAAGCACTGAGGCCCCACAGATGGAGTATCCCCTGTAATACCGTGTGGAGTGATCTGGCAGTGTACCACAAACCCAGGAGAAAGAGAGAACTGCAGGAGGCAGTGGTGATGCTAAAACCCATAAAGGCACACCAGAGGGAGAGAGAATCTGAGGATGGAGACCCATTCGTGTGGCCGTCTTAAGCTCTGAAAGGACAGGTAAGCAATAATGGGGAATTTCTGCGCATGGATTTGGATTTAAATCTGGGAACAAGGGAATTTCTGTGCTTTGTGAAAGAGGAGGGCTTAGAGCAGTGATTCTCCCAGCAACCTCAAATTGGGAACCCTGTTAATAAAAACCTCTTTCTTTCCCCACAAATCTCTGTGTTATGCTTGTACATGGTGGCAAACAGTTGGACCCAAGGCTGACTGGTTACAACTTCAACCTCAAGGATGCCTTTCCACCCACCTAAAGGAGCACCTCCTGCCCACTCACCAGTTTCCTCTGCCTTCCCACAGCATTGATCACATCCAGATATATTACAATGTTGTTTAGTTTATTGTCTGAGTTATGTGAGGGCAGAGACTTGGTCTACTCAGTTCATTAATGTATCTCCACTGTCTAGAAAGGTACCTGGTTCATAACAGGCCTTCACAAATATTTGCTGAATAAATGTAAATGTTAAATGTAAAAAAAAAAGCCTCAGTCAATTGAAAAAATAAAAGCCCTTCCCTCCAAAGTTTACCATTCATAGAAATTATTAAAACTGATTTCTGCAAGGGTGAACAAATAATTTTGTATTAATAAAATGGAGTCATTTCACTTTGATCATTTCAACCAAGAATTCCTTCCTCTACATTCTCAAAATGTAAAATAACAGACTATTCATGTGAATTATCTGTGTGATAGTGAAAGTTTGGTAAGAGGCCAGAAGGGTGGGAAGGCTGCAATGCCTAGGCAATAATGTAGAATTGTGTCAAAAGACACAAAACTTTATTGAGTAAAACCAAGAGTTAAATGTGAGTAGAAACATCTTTGCCTTTCTGTATCTAAGGAACAGATTTTGCTTTTCAGGGAATTAAGTATGACGTGTCATACATTTATTTATTTATTAAAATATATTTTATTGATTATGCTATTACAGTTGTCCCATTTTTTCTCCCTGTCATTCCCCTCCACCCTTCACACCCCCTCCCACCAACATTCTCCCCCACTTAGTTCATGTCGATATGAGTTCATATAAGTTCTTTGGCTTCTCCATTTCCCATGCTATTCTTAACCTCCCTCTGTCTATTTTGTACCTACCATTTGTGCTACTTATTCCCTGTACCTTTCCCCCACTTTCCTCCACCTCCACACCAATAACCCTCCATGTGATCTCTATTTCTGTGGTTTTGTTCCCCTTCTAGTTGTATGCTTTTCTGTTTTTTTGTTGTTGTTGTTTTTTTTGTTTTTAGGTTCAGTGTTGACAGTTGTGAGTTTGTTGTCACTTTACTCTTCATAGTTTGGATCTCCTTCTTTTTCTTAGATAAGCCCCTTTAATATTTCATATAATAAGGGCTTGGTGATCATGAATTCCTTTAACTTGACCTTATCTGGGAAGCACTTTATTTGACCTTCCATTCTAAATGATAACTGCTGGACAGAGTAATCTTGGATATAGGTCCTCACCTTCATGACTTGGAATATTTCTTTCTAGCCCTTTCTTCCCTTAAGGTTACTTTTGAGAAATCAGCTAATAGTCTTATGGGAATTTCTTTGTTGGTGACTCTGTTCTTTTCCCTTGCTTCTTTTAAGATTCTCTCCTTATCTTTAATCTTGAACAGTTTAATTATGATGTGTCTTGGTGTGGTCCTCTTTGGGTCCAAATTGTTTGGGTCTCTCTGAGCTTCTTAGATTTGCATGTCTATTTCATTCACCAGACTGGGGGAGTTTTCCTTCATTATGTTTTCAAATAAGTTTTCAATTCTTCCTCTTCTCTTTCTGTTACCACTATGATTCAGATGTTGGAATGTTTAAAGTTGTTCCAGAAGTTTCTCAGCCTCTCATTTTTTTTAATTCATATTTCTTCATTACGTTCCAGTTGAATGTTTATTTCTTCCTGATGTTCCAAATCATTGATTTGAGTACAAGTTTCCTTCTCTCCACTGCTGGTTGCCTGTATATTTTTCTTTATTTCACTTTTCACAGCCTTCACTTCTTCCTTTACTTTGTGACCATACTCAATCATTTCTGTGAGTATCCTGATTACCAATGTTTTGCGTGGGGAACTCCATCCAGCAGAGCTCTCCAGGCCACTATTGAGGAGAATAAATCTGCCAAGACATGATCTGCTTGAGGAAGAAAGGCTGACCAATCTCTCAGAGGAGAAGGGCCTTGAGACTCTTTCTTAGTGGGCTTTTATTGAGTTTAGTTTGCATAGATCTACAAAGTGTGCATGCAAAGCTCATCAATCAGTGTCAGACAGTAATGATTAAAAAAGGAGATAAGGTTAACAGATAATATTTCTGGGATCACAGGGGTCCTTTTGAGTCAGGGTCTGGTAGATAGGGTGATGATGCCAGTGGGCCATAAAACCTGGGGAAACAAATTTATTTTATGCTTGGACCCCAAACATTTAGTATGCATAGCTTGAGGACATTCTTAGTAAAGCGGGTTTTGCAGTATTTTATGCATTCTTTCTCTGGCCTAATTGCCCTCTCACCAGGAACTGCCATTCTGACACAGGACTACATCCCCCTTTGGCATTGTTTCAAGCCTGAATCAGGTGGGGAAAACAAGGCAGCCAAGAGATTGGGAGACTTTTTACAGATAGAATGAGGACTCAGGCTATGACAAAGCCAAGGGGTGAGGGTCTTTTGTCCCTCCTCCATATTCCCCAGATCCTTCCTTGATGGCCCCTTCACAACTGTGCCTGTTTTAGGTTGTTTCTTCCTTGAGGAATCTTACATGTCATTGACTATCCAGCCATCCTCCAGGGGTCAAGCAGGGTGAAGTAAAGGGGGCAGAGGCTGCACCCATGCCAAGAAGATAAGTTTTGTCTCCTTAGTGGCTTATGGTCCCAAGGTCTCCTAACTGTGGGGCCTTTTCACCTGTCAATGAGGTTACAGTTCCTGAAACCCGGCAGGATGGTTCCCAACAGTTTTGAACTCTGAAACTGATAGGATGACTATCTCCTTGTCACTTAGTTCTTTACTTAGAGTTTTGAGCTGTTCTTTCATTTGGGTCATATTTCTTTGTCTTGGCACACATGTTACATTGTAATGGGTGAAGGCTTAGGTATTCACCAGGGTGAGGCAATCCACTTGGCTGAGTTCTGGTGCTGTATGTGGAGGAGGGGTCAGAGAGGGAACAATGCAGGTTGCTCAGATCTCAATCTGCTTTCAGTCACTTCCCCCACTGCCCACAAGTGAATTGTGCCCTTCCAAGGGCTGCCTTGGTGCTAATTTCTGAGTGGTGGGCTTCTATACCTTCTAGGACCCTGTGGGCCCCTCCCCCAGCAGACTCTACTGTGAGACCAGCAGTTTCTCCTGCCACCACAACCCCCAGAGATTTTTACAGTCAGAAGTTTTGAGGCTTTATTGCCTGGTGCTGGAACACTGGGTTGCATGGTCTATTTTGCTCCCTGGTTGTTCCTTGTAGTTTTTCTGCATGTGTACATGGGACTCTGTGGTCCACTAACCACCACCTTGCTACACATCCTCTTCACCCTGGCTGCCCGTCTCTACCCCTCCTACTTGTCTGGGTAAATGTTTCTTCTTTAACGTCCTTGGTTGTTGGATAGCCATACAATTAGATTTTCTGGAGTTCTGCTTGTTTTTGTTTTTAAATTGGTTTTTATCCTTTTTTGGTTTTGCAAGGAAGTGAAGTTTATTTACCTATGCCTCCATCTTGGCCAGAAGCTCAAAAAACCTTCCTTTTAGTTATATGTATGTATTAGTTCTTAACAACTTTATGAGATTTTAAAGTCAATTATTACCCAAGCTGTTTTCTTGACAAACTTGTAACACAGATAAATAACATAAACATATTCCTGCCTTCCCAGGCAACATAAACATATATTTTTGTTAATAACTTTGAAAGATTTAATTATTTTTAAGCCAGCTTTAATATCAAATAACTTTGCAGACCACATGATCCAGAAAAAAGCATTTGAGATAGTTCTTATTTTATTACCATATACATAAGTAGTATGTATTATTAATAATCATAGAGAAGACAAGTTTTTCTTTTTTAAAATTTGTCCTTGACAACTTTAAGGAGGCTGGAAAACAGGTGGGGAAGATCTGAGTCTTGGGTGGAAAGCTGCTTGAGTTTAAAAGTGCCATGTTTTCCCTCCGCATTGAGGTGAATCGGTCACCCAGCTGCTTCCATAACCTGCGCAGAGTTTGGGAGGTGGCAAGAATAGCCCTCTGGTTCTCAAGATATCACCAGCTCCTGGAACTCCAGGAGGAAGATTTAGAATGTTTAAAAGACTAGCTTCTCATTCTTCTTTCTGAAGTCCAAGAGAGGAATGAGATCTTTTCCCCCTCTTTGAATGATCAATTTAAATTCTTTCTCAGTAGAATCTTTATGATGTAATAATATGAAAGCTTGCACATAGAGATCTTATTGTATTTAACAGACTTTTGGCAAAATGATTTTAATTAGTCCTTGACTTACAGCTATAAGTTGACTAGTCAGCTAAAATGTGACATAATAGATTCTTTAGGATCAAGACTGAGCCCCCCACTTCAAAACAGAAACAAAATGACACCTAAAGCAAACACAAACTTCAAACAAATGAACACTCTCAAACTGAATCCTCTAAAACAGGGGTGTCAAACTCATTTTCAGCAGGGGTCACATCAACCTCGAAATTGCCTTCAAAGGGCCAAATGTACTTTCAACTCCTTAACAGTTAGTAGCTATATTTATACACTCCTAATATTATTTTGGCCCTTTGAAGGCAACCACGAAGCTGAACCATGGGGGCAACCATGTGGCCCCCAGTGAAAATGAGTTTGACACCCCTGCTCTAAAAGGAGTGACTGGGACATTAGCAGAAATGACCTTCACAAGGGCTAGATGGCACAAAGCCCAGATGACAAAGACAGAGGATGCCCTGTGTAAACAAAACAGCAAAGAGCTACCCAAATCCTAAAAAAATAAGAAAGCAAGTAAAGAACTGTAATCATAGTTGTATTTCAGACAGACAAGCACTCTCAGAGAGCTCCCAAATAGAACAGACAGATGAGAGCTCTTAAACAGAACAAATATTCAAAACCCAGGAATCCGTAAACCAGAATACCAAAAGAACATTCCAAATCACACACTGAGGGAACTGGGATTTTCCTTAGTCACTGAGTCATGCCTAATACTGTGCAGTGCCTATTGATAACTAAAGAATCTGAGACGATTCAAAAACCCAGGTAGTAAGACTGGGGGCTTCTGGTTGTGTCCAGCAGGGACTTTACCCAGTTTGGGCTCATCAGTTCAGAAATAACCTGTTTCCTTTCCCCAGCCAGACAAATCAGGCAACCAATGCTGGAGGAGAGCAAAAGCCAGTCTCTGAGTGAAATCACTCAGCATCTGCTAGGGACTTTTGAGGTCTCTCACGGGGTTGGTCAGCCACAGGCAGCCTGGAGAACTCCTTCCAGGGACTTACCTGGGGACCCCCACTGGCATCTGCCTGGTTTGTCGAATATGCAGGTCCAACTCTAGCTGCCCACCACTTCAAAAGTCAATACTTGAGAGGCAAGTGCTGATGTAAATGAAAGTGGGAAGATGACAAACTCCTGTCTCAAAGCCCATCTTAACATCTCAGTGCAGGCAGAGGTTTTTATAGGGAGGGGCAAGGACAAGAACAAAAAGACTAGGGAGAGAGGCTGTGGACATTTAGGCAGTGTCCTTCCTGGTCCTGATATGTAACTTTAATGTTAGCATTCTGGAGCTGGTCAGTGCAGCCAGACTCCTGCAATTGGGTGATCTCGGTCAACTGAAGTTATGGTCGTGGCCATTTCTTGAATACACACAGGAACTGGAACTGCTGGCATTTGCAATATGCTTACAAAGAAACTAAGTATGTGAGTTCTTTTTATCAGTTTGTTAGTATATTTTATTCTAATTTTATTTCATAGTAAGTCAGAGTAGTATAAAGTTTTTATTCCCTGTTGTACATACACATGGACAATACATGGCAATCCAAACAATTACGATGAGTAAATAAATTTCAATAAAAAATTAAATGATCACTGTGAATCAGCAAGAACAAAATAGAAAATAATATTAAGTGAATATGACTGTACTAAGAAACTGTACTAAGTATCATCAAGAGAAAGGGGCCAATAAGGGACTAACTTATAGAATATCTTTTTTAAAAAAACCCTTTGAGTCAATATAACAGAAGTACAAATGACCCAAGAAAAATGAGCAGAGAATGTGAGGAAAGAGAAAAGTGCTGAGGACAAGTAACAATGGCTAAACTGTAACTCACCAGAAGCAGGCAATTGAGAGCACAAGGTGGCAGGACCCTGCAGGAATTCAGGAGGACTGGGCACCAGGAGGCTGGACCCTCAGGGTGGTGACTATACCCTTCTGTGTGGAATGTCCATGTTTCTGGAGAATAAGGGCTGTGGTGGACTTGCTGCCAACAGCATGTGCCCTCCTCTGTCAGACACAGTGCCATATGACTGTGTCTTGCATGTCCACTGCGCCATCACCTGGATCCCTGTGTCTCCTGTGAATGGCAGCCTCTCTGACCATTCTCCAGCTCACAGTCTCTCCAAAAGACCTCTTAGTGGCCATCTTCTGCCCTCACTATCTTGGACCACAACCGAAGCATCCTCTTCTTGGGTGTGAAGACAGAGCATCCTTGTGAAGTGCCAGATCTCAGGGAAAAGCTATCTTTACCATGAAGTGTACTGTTAGCTATTAGCTTTATTGAAATGCACTCAATCAGATTATGGAAGTTCCCTTCTGTTCCTGCTGTAATGAGAGTACATATGATGACTAGGTGCGGAATTTTGTCCTACTTTCCTGCATCTTTAGAGATAGTCATATTATTTTTGTTAAATCTGTTAATATAGTGAATTACATTTACTATTAATATATTGAATCAGCCTTCAATTTCTGGAATGATCATAATTTGATATTGATATTTTATCTTTATATATTACTGAATACTATATATATGCTAAATTTATTTCATCCTTTTAATATTTACTTAAAATTTTTATTTCAAAATAAGGTTATATGCTACTGTAAGAAATAATACAATGTGCCCTTTATCTAGGTTTCCCAGTACAAAATGGGGTTAAGTTCAGACCAGAATATTGACCTTGATACAGTTTAAGATACACATTTCCATCACCACAAGCATCCTTCAGATTGTCTTTTTACATTCACAGTCACTTCCCTTTAGATTCCACCCCAAACGTAAACTTTGGCAACCATTACTCTGTTATCTGTACTTGTCCATAAATCTGCCATTTCAAAAGTGGCATATAAGTGCAATCATAAAAATATATAAAATTTGGATTTGAATTTTTTGCACTCAGCATATCTCTCATAAGATTCACTTACATAGGCCCTGAGACTGTGCTCCTGCTACATTAGCGGAGGCTGTGGGCTCACGCTTGCAGCCCTGGGATGGCGCTTGCCTGACCCCTACCCCTTGGTTACCAATCCCACCACAGCAGCAGAGGCCGAGCACTCACGCCTGCATCCTCAGGGATGGCATGCAACTGACCCTGCTCACCCAGAGATGCGGCATGCCCAATCCCACCACACCAGCCACAGCAGCAGCAGCAGCTGAGGCCATGCGCTCATGCCCGCTGAGGCAGCCACTACTGGCTAAGAGGAAGGTGGAGACGCTACCCTGCAGAGGAAAGCAGCAGGGCTTAGGGAGTCAGCAATCCCCAGAAAGACTTAACTCACTTGGGGAAACGAACTACCCTGAAGAGACTCTGAGAGTTCCCAGAATCTAGGACAGCAAAGGGCAGGAAGGTGGTGTGTGAGTTGCCCCTCAAGGACAACACAACCAGTGAACTGAAGGAACAGGCCTGGTGCAGAAGGGCACTGGGGGCCTGGCAGCAAACTGAGGAACTGAGCTAGAGGCTTGGCAACTGTGAAGAGTGAGGCTCAGACCTGGCCCTGATCAGCACAAAACCGCTGGAAGAGAGCAAAGCCAAACCAATTCCCCCCTCAGCCTGCTACAGCCAGGAAGACCAGCAGAACTGGTTTGGCCAGTTTAAAGACAGCAGGAAGTATCCCCTGCCCCTTCTTCCTTCCTTTCTTTTCTTTTCTTTTTTCCCCCACCAGTGACATAATAAAACCAAGAGCTGTGAAAGGATGACAGTCATCTTTTCACAGAGTGATCATCCCAACAACTGAGACAGTGAGACAAATATCACTTTGCTATTCCAGAGAACGTGCAAGTTATTGTATATTTCTATTATTTTTATTACTTTTACATATTTTAGTAGTATTTTAAAATTTCTCTTTCTGTTTAGTTTTTTTTCATTGTGTTTGTTAAATTGCATTGTTTGACTGGTTTTCCTTGTTCTCTCTTACATAGTGTATTTTTAATTCTCCTTCTTTCACTTCACTTGTGTTCCAATAGTATACTACTCTAGGTCATGTACTTCCTATTCTTGTCATTCAGATCACATAGATTCTGTCATATGATTGTTGCTCTATTACTATAATAGTAATTGTAAACAACAAATAATTGTTGTTTCATGCAGTTGCAAATACTACACAGCACCCCTCCTGGATCTTAGCTCACTTCACTGTTTCTGGAATTTTATTACTGTTGGGGTTAACTCCATTGTCTTGCACACTACACCTATTTTCTACCGTTTACTCTTACTATATCTCATATTCCAACCCCTTACAAACTCTAGATCCAGCTCACAATCCTCCCCCGACACCAAGAGTCTTGTGTTTTTTCTACACTTTCTAAAAAGTAGCTAGGTGGGTGAAATATCATTGTTAACACTATACATATCTGATAGTCAACTGGCCTCTATTTCATTTAGCATTCTTTCTTATGCTTACTCCTTTCCTTTATTTGGGGATTGTTTCTTTGTCTTCCTGTGTTTGTGAGATTCTTCTTGTTAGCCTCTGCTTATTATATGGGATACCAGTAAATGGATTAAATGCTCCAATCAAAAGATATAGAATAGCTGAATGGATAAGTAATCATGACCCACACATATGCTGCCTACAAGAGACCCACCTCAAACAAAAGACCTACAGACTGAAAGTGATGGGCTGGAAACAAATATTCCAAGCAAATAGATGGGAAAAAAGCTGGGGTAGCAATACTCATATTAGACAAAATAGACTTAAAAAAAAGAGAGAGAACCAGAAGGTCACTTCACAATACTCAAAGGAAGAATTTATACAAACACTTACATATTATAAATATATATGCACCCAACATAGGAGTACCCAAATACATAAAGAATATCTTGGAGGACTTCAAGGAAGATATTGACAGCAACACAACTATAGTAGGGGATTTTAACACCCCACTGTCGAAAATTGATAGATCTTCCAAATAAAACATCAACAAAGACATTGTGGCATTGAACAATGCCCTAGATGAAATAGGCTTAACTGATATATATACAGAGAGAGCTTTTATCTCAAGTAAGCAAAATACTCATTCTTTTCAAATGCACATGGAACATTTTCAAAGATAGACCATGTGATAGGACACAAAACAAGCCTCAACAAATTCAGGAAATTGATATCATACTAAGCATTTTGTCTGACCACAAAGGGTGGAAACTAGAAATCAACCATAAGGAAAAAACTCAAAAATACTAAAGCTCGTGGAAATTGAATATCATGCTATTAAACAATGAATGGATAAAGAATGAGACAAAGCAAGAAATCAAGTCGTTTCTGGAAACAAATGAAAATGAACTCACGACAACCCAAAACGTATGGGACACAGTGAAGGCAGTCCTGAGAGGGAAGTTTATAGCAATACAGTCCTACCTAAAAAGATGGAAACATTTCAAACAAACAACGTAACACTATGCCTACAAGAACTCAAGAAACAACAACAAAGACAGCCCAGAGCAAGTTGAAGGAAGGAATAACCAAGACCAGAGCAGAATTAAATGACATAGACACTAAAAGCACAATTCTAAGTATAAATGAATTCAGTAGCTGGTTTCTTGAAAAGATAAATCAACAAGCCTTTAAGCAGGCTCATCAAGAAAAAAAGAGAGAGGACCCAAAGAAACCCAATCAGAAATGAAAGAGGAGAGATTACAACTGATATCACAGAAATACAAAGGATTGTAAGAAATTACTATGAAGAACTGTATGCCAGGAAATTTGAAAACCTAGGTGAAATAGACAAATTTCTAGAAAAATATAATCTTCTGAAACTAAATGAAGAAGAAGCACAAAGCCTGACCAGACCAATAACAGCAGATGAAATTGAAGCAGTAATAAAAAAAATAAAAAAAAACTCCTACAAACAAAAGCTCTGGACCAGGTGGTTTCACAGGAGAATTCTGCAAAGAATATGAGGAAGAGCTAACCCCTATCCTTCACAGATTATTCCAAAAAATCCAAAGTGATGGAAGACTCCCAAACTCTTTCTATGAAGCCAGCATCATCGTAATCCGAAAACAAGATAAAGACACAACTAAGAAAGAAAACTTCAGGCCAATATCGCTGATGAACATAGATGCAAAAATCTTCAACAAAATATTGGCAAACCGCATCCAACAATACATTAAAAAGATCATATACTGTGACCAAGTGGGATTCATCCCGGGGTTGTGAGGATGGTTCAATATTCACAAATCAGTAAATGTAATACACTACATTAACAAAAGCAAAGACAGAAATTACATGATCATATCAATAGATGCGGGAAAAGCATTTGATAAAGTACAGCACCCATTTATGATAAAAACACTTAGCAAAATGGGAATAGAAGGAGCATTCCTCAACATAATAAAGGCCATATATGAGAGACTTACAGCCAACATCATACTCAATGGACAAAAACTAAAAGCTTTTCCACTAAGATCAGGAACAAGACAAGGTTGTCCATTTTCACCACGTCTATTCAACATAGTATTGGAAGTCCTAGCCACAGCAATCAAACAAGAAAAGGAAATAAAAAGCACCCAAATCAGAAAGGAGGAAGGAAAGCTGTTATTGTTTACAGATGACATGATAGTGTACATAGAGAATCCTATAGACTCGGCCAAGAAACTGCTTGACCTAATAAATGAATTTGGCAAAACAGTGGGATACAAAGTCAATATCCAGAAATCAAAGGCATTTTTGTATACCAACAATGAAACAGCAGAAACAGAAATCAAGAAAAAAAATCCATTTGATACAGCAAAAGGAGAAATAGAATACCTAGGAATAAACGTAACCAAAGAGGTAAAAGACCTGTATTCAGAAAACTACACAACACTGAAGAATGAAATCAAGGAAGACACAAACAAATGGAAACATATACCGTGTTCATGGATTGAAAGAATTAACATTACCAAAATGTCCATATTACCCAAAGCAATATACAGATTCAATACAATACCTATTAAAGTACTGATGGCATATTTCACAGATATAGAACAAACACTTCAAAAATTTATATGGAACCGTAAACAACCCCAAATAGCTGCTGCAATTTTGAGAAAGAAGAACAAAGTAGGAGGGATCATAATACCTGATACTAAACTGTATTTATTACAAGTCTACAGTAATCAAAACATCCTGGTACTGGTATAAAAACAGACACATGGACCAGTGGAACAGAACAGAGAGCCCAGAAATAAACCCAAGTCTCTGTGTTAAATTAATACTTGACAAAGGGGGCAGCAACGTAAAATGGAGTAAAAATAGCCTCTTCAACAAATGGTGTTGGGAGGACTGGACAGCTACGTGCAAAAAGATGAAACTTGAGAACCAACTTACACCAAACACAAAAATAATTTCAAGGTGGATAAAATACTTAAATATAAGCCGTGACACCATTAAAGTCTTAGAGGAGAACATAGGCAGGAAAATCTCAGATATTTCATGCAGCAACATTTTTAATGATATGTCCCCTAGAGCAAGGGACATAAAGGAAAGAATGAAGAAATGGGTTCTCATCAAAATAAAAAGCTTCTGCACAGGGAATGAAAACTGTATTGAAATAAAAAGAGAACCAACTGTATGGGAAAACATATTTGCCAGTGATACCTCAGACAAGGGTTTAATCTCCAAAATATACAAAGAACTTACATGACTCCACACTAGGAAGAGCAGCAACCCAATTAAAAAATGGTCAAAGGACTTGGACAGGCATTTCTCCAAGGAGGATATACAGAGGACCCAGAGACACATTAAAAGATGCTCAGTATTGCTAGCTATCAGAGAGATGCAAATTAAAACCACAATGAGATACCACTTCACACCAGTCAGAATGGCCATCATAAACAAAGCAACAAACAATAAGTGTTGGAGAGGTTGTGGAGAAAATGGAACCCTAGTGCACTGTTGGTGGGATTGCAGACTGGTGCAGCCACTGTGGAAAACAGTATGGAATTTCCTCAGAAAGCTAAAAATGGCACTGCCTTATGACCCAGCAATTCCACTGCTGGGATTATATCCTAAGAGCCCTGAAACACCAATCCAGAAGAACTTGTTTACCCCAATGTTCATAGCAGCACAATTTACAATAGCCAAGTGCTGGAATCAACCTAGGTGCCCATCCGTAAACGAATGGATCACAAAACTATAGTACATATACACAATGGAATTCTATGCATTAGAAAGAAAGAAGGAGCTCTTACCCTTTTTGACAGCATGGATGGAAATGGAGAGCATTATGCTGAGTGAAATAAGCCAGGTGGTAAGGGACAAATACCATATGATCTCACCTTTAACAGGAACCTAAACAACAAAACAAACAGACAAGCAAAATATAACCAAAGACACTGAAATAGAGAACAGTCTGACAGTGACCAGAGGGGAGAGGGGGGCAATTTCAGGGGAAAAGGCGAAGGGTTTGCAGGAACAAGTATAAAGGACACATGGACAAAAACTAGGGGGGTTGAAAATGGAAGTGAGATGGGGAGGGCTGGGGCATTGGCTGGGATGGGAGTAAAAGACAGAAAACTGTACTTGAACAACAATTAAATTAAAAAAAGAAAAAAGTGATAAAGCCAAAACTGCGTCCACAACAATTTTGCCATATTCACTCATCAGCCTGATCATTGAACAGATGTCAAGTGAGCACTGATCTAATCTGACCAAAACCCCAGACAGAGTTCGAGCTTTCTTTTTATAAAAACATCCTTTGCCCAGTGCTGCCATCCCTGACTATCATCCTCTGCATATTGTTAGGGACAGTTCTGGCTATAGAAGAATATCACCAATTTTTTATGGAAGAATGATCTTTAAGGACACGAATGGGGATTTCATCCAGGAAAATTGAGCCCTCTGGGACACATCCCAAGGAAGGCAGTACAATGATGTGATGCTGAAGAATATCAGTCATCTGGTCTCTGTGTGTATTAATCAGGGTGCTCCAGAGAACTAGAACCAATGGGAATTTGTGTATGTATGTATGTATGTATGTATGTATTTCAGGTATTGGCTTACATGGTAATGGAGGCTGAGAAGTCCTACAATGTCCAAGCTGGAGACCCAGAAAAGCAAGTAGTGTAATTTATTTTATCTTTAACAGCTTTATTGAGATATGTATTATCAACATATACCACTGTGTATGTTTAAGGTGTACAATGTGATAATTTCATGT
The DNA here is from genome assembly GCA_004027735.1 of Carollia perspicillata. Taxonomy (NCBI): domain Eukaryota; kingdom Metazoa; phylum Chordata; class Mammalia; order Chiroptera; family Phyllostomidae; genus Carollia; species Carollia perspicillata. The sequence goes on along the minus strand of PVKM010009235.1, from coordinate 20,669 downwards.
ACATATATATTGCAAAATATTTTATTCAATAAAATTAGTTAACACATTCTTCACCTCAGGTGATTGCTATTTTATTGTTGTTATGGTAAGAATGGTACAGATCTACTCTCATACTGTGGTGTAAGTGCCTGACATTGAGCTTCTGTTTGCTGAGCCATCCATTTCAAAGACATCCATATCAATTGTCAGCTGCATGACACACCTACCAGTAAAAAAACTAGATACAAAACCAGGCTGCTTCTTGAATTTCCCCTATGAGAAAGCCCTGGCTAATCTAGAATAACTCTGCTTTTTCTTGCCTGTGCCTCAATTCCCACTGTTGGGTCTTAAATTTGCCAATGAATGGTGAACCTGCAATAACCAAGACAACTCATCCTTGGTTCCCAGTAAAGGTAGAGCCCCAGGGCCATGCTCCCACCATCACTCTTTTTCTGCAGCCTGATTGTGGCATGCTGTATACCCTCCAGGGCCTGTGAGGAAGAAATCTTTTTTTTTTAAACTTCACTGATGGTTTTTGCTTAGGTGTATCTTGCAATCACACCAGGAACCACAGGGCCAGTTTGGCCACAGCATTTGTTCTAGTAAGGGAAATATCTGTGAGGTCCCGCTACAGGAGTATGGGCTGAGGCTAATTCCTAGCTGATAGAATCACAGCACTATCACAAGGCTGAGACCCAACAGATCATAGCTACTTTCAAGCATAAATGCATATTGATAACTCTAGTCACCATACTGGACAGTATATCCCCAGAACTTATTCATCTTACAACTGGAAGTCCGTAGCCTTTGACCAACACCACTCCATTTCCTCTACACCTCAGCCTGTTGATCACCATTATATTCCTTTTTTTATAAGTTCAATGTTTTTAGATTGCACATAAAAGTGAGAATACATAGTATTTTACTTTCTATGAGTTATTTCACTAAACATAATGTCTTTAAAGTCTATTCATGTTGTTGCAAATGACAAGAGTTACTTTGTTTTTATGGCTGAACAATATTCCTACATATATATATAAAATTTCAAACTATATTACAAAGCTATAGGAATCACAAAAGAAGGGTATTGGCATAGAAATAGACACATAGATTGAAAAAAATAGAATACAGAGCCCAGAAAAAAATCCACGCATGCTGGATCAATTAATTATGACAAAGGAGCCAAGAATACACAATGGGGCGAAAATATTTCTTAAATAAATGGTTTTTGGAAAACCAGACAGCCACTTGCAAAAGAATTAAACTGGATCACTATCTTATACCATACACAAAAATTAATTCAAAATAGATTAAAGATATGAATGCAAGACCTAAAACCATAAAACTCGTGAAGAAACACAGGTGATAAGCTCCTTGGCATTGGTCTTGCTGTGATTTTTTAGATCTGATTCCAAAGGCAAAGGCAACAAAACAAAAATAAACAAATAGGATAACATCAAACTAAAAAGCTTTTGCAGAGGAAAGGAAACCATCAACAAAATAAAAAGGAAACCCACTGAATGGAAAAAATAGTTGCAAATCATATATCTGATAAGAGGTTAATATCCAAAATATATGAACAACTCATCCAACTCAATAGGCAAAAAATCCAATTAAGTAATGGCAAGGGATGTGAACAGACATTTCTCCAAAGATAATATGTAGATGGACAACAAGCATAGGAATGGTGCTCAACATCATTAGTTATTAGGGAAATGCAGATGAAAACTGCAATGAGATACCACCTCACATCTATTAGATTAGCCATCATTGAAAAGATAAGAAATAACAAATGTTGGCCAGGCTGTAGAGAAAATGGGACCCTCGTGTTCTGTTGGTGGTGATGTAAACTGATGCAGCCACTAAGGAAAACAGTATGAAGGTTCCTCAGAAAATTAGAAATATAACTACCATAAGATCCAGCAATTCCACTTCCAGGGATTTATTTGAAGACAACAAAAACACGAATTCAACAAGATATGAGGCCTGTCCAAGGGGTATCCAGCCATGCCATATGAATAATACAGACATTTAGCCCTGGCTGTGTGGCTCAGTTGATTGAGTTCCACTCTGTGAACCAAAGAGTCACCAGTTCAATTCCTAGTCAGGGCATATGCCTGAGTTGCAAGCCAGGTCTCCATTTGGGGTGTGTGAGAGGCAACCACACATAGATGTTTCTCACCGTTTCTTTGTCCCTTCCCCTCTCTCTAAAAATAAATAAAATATTTTAAAAAGAAAAGAAAAATCGAGGCATTTACTGAAGATACAGGGTACAAGAAACATTGTACATAGGACAATGATACCTCAGTCCCCTTCATAGTAGATACCTTAGGACCTCAGACAGTTCTCCTAATCATCATCAGCTGCCCTGTCATATTTCCCTGAATCTCACAGACAGTCTGAAATCTTGCCCCTTTCAAAGATGATTTCAGTTTTGGGAAAATCCAGTAGTCACATGGTGCCAATTCTGGGCATTGATGGGGCTGAGTCACCTGGGTGATTTAATGTTTTACCAAACACCTCTGCATGAGATGTGATGCATGAATGGGCACATTGTTGTGAGAAGCTGCCGATCACCAGTTGCCCATAGCTGTGGCCTTCTGAATCATCCAAATAGATTCCGTAGAGGAATGATCAAGCTTAAGGCAAAATTTAATGCAGATTCATTGCTCTACTTGCACAGTCATCTTGAATGCAATGGCCACACTGTTCACACATGTACATTCCAGTTCATTCTCCTTGGCTGCCAGGTTACATCAATATCGTGTTTACATTGATATTGTGCAAACTTTTCTCATTATATTAATAATGGCTGGACTTTTTCTGGACAGATCTTGTATATGCACCCCTATGTTTACTGCAGAACTATTTACAATAGCCAAGATATGGAAACAACCTAAGTGTCTATCTATGGATGGATGGGTAAAGAAGGTGTAACACACACACACAGGAATACAACTCATTCATAAAAAGAAAGAAATCTTGACATTTTTGATAAAACGAATGGCCCTTGAGGGAATTGTGCTAAGTGAAATAAGTGAGACAGAAAAGACAAACTCAGTATGATTTTGCTTATGTGTTGAATCTGAAAAAATAAAGCAAACAGACAAAACAAAACTCATAGGAACAGAGAACAGAATTGTGGTTACTAGAAGGGAGGGAGTCTGGGGGTGGGCAAAATGGGTGGAGAGGGTCAAGAGGTACAAATTTCCAATTGTAAAATAAGTAAATACTGGTGATATAATGTTACTGAAGTCAATAACACTGTAGTGCACATTTGAAAGTCATCAAGAGGTAAGTCCGAAAAGTCCTCTATATCACAGGAAAAAAATACTTTACAACTTTTTATGGTGACAGATGGTAAGAAGACTTATTGTCATGATTATTTCATAGTGTACAATTTTTGAATCTTTATGTTGTTTATCTAAAACTAATATAATTTTAATTTCAATTAAAATTTAAAATTGCATTTTTTAAGGTGCAATTGGAATTTAGAAGAGTTGAATTCACAGACACCAAAAGTAGAATGATAGTTGCCAGGGAGTGGGGGAGGAGGGAATGGGGAGTCATTGTTTAATGGTTATAGTTTTATTTGGAAAATGAAACACTTCTAGAGGTTTGTTGCATAACAATGTCAATATACTTAACATAACTGAACTGTACACTTAGTATTATTAATGTGGTAAATTTTATGTTATGTATATGTTACTACAATAAGATTTTTTAAATATATAAAATAAAATAAATAACTTTTAATTTACCAGAAAGAGCACATCACTTTTTGAGATTTCCAGCTGGGGAAAGTGACTTCAGAGAATGAGTTATTCAAAATATTGCCATTATTATAATTTAAATAAGAAGTTTTGAAAGCCTCCCCCTAAAAAAAAATGAGACAGAATTTGCTTTGATTTGAATAACCACTGCATCTAAAAGCCACTCTACTAGAATGTATTCCTTTACCATGTTTAGATATTCAAAGTTCATTCACATAATGCTGCAGCACAGTAGTCATTTAACAGAATGGCAAAACACCATAGAACAAGTGAAAAGCTTTTATATACATACTGAAACGACTTTACACATGTACATGCATGTGTATGATTAGTGCATCTCACAGTCTCTTCATAAATTTACCTCTTTTTTCTTTCATAATGAGACCTAAGAATGACCCCAGCAGGGGCACACAGAGTCAGTCTTTCCATACTTTTCAGCTGACTCAGGACAGGTGAGGCTCTCTCACAGGCTTATCAGAACACAGAAGGGAACCTTGGCAGAAAAAATAATCTCTAGGTAGCATATGCAAAAAGTGGTGAAAAGCTTACAAGCCCAGTATCATGTGCTGTTTTTAAAGTTGGGACTCTCAGGATAAATGTCACTGGGGACCCTTACAAGCCCAGTATCATGTGCTATTTTTAAAGTTGAGACTCTTGGGATAAATGTCACTGGGGTAGAAGTTCAGACTCTTGTCCAAGGTTGGGGGGACCTTATCCTCTGGAGCAATTTCAGGCTCAAACTTCCGCTGCTGCAGGTGTCCACAGTGTTGTACTCTGGGGAGAAGGAGAAGGCGCATGTGGAACCTGCATGTGTTGGGGTCTGAGAGGAGCATCCAGCTTGGGCAGAGCTAGGCTTTCCTGAAAGATGAACTCTAAGCAAAAGACAACACCCTGGGCATGGTGGTCAAACAGTCTTAAGGGATGAAAAAGTTCTGAAAGTATTACACACCTCTCCTAGTACCAATTCCAGAACTCCCAGCCACTGCAAGCTCTGGAGACCAAGGAGAAGGTCCTACTTGGGGAACGGAGGAGGATGGCCACTTCGTAGGGGCTGCATGCTCATACCTCTCTATCTGCCATCAATGCTGCATTCTTCTAAGTTTATTGTAGGGAACCGCAGCCAACACCCAAACTGCCATTCAGACCGGTTTGGGTTGACTCACTGAGATTTAACAAAGTAATTAAACAAATAGTTGTGAATGCCCCCATGTCACAGGCACATTCTTGGGTCTAGGCATACAACAGAGAAGAAAAAAGACACGTGCAGAGCTTTGAGTCAGCAAGAAAGACAAATGGCAACCAAATAGCCACTCAATGATGAATGTGCACCTGACAGGCACTGAAAGGAGGGGAAGGGCTGAAAGTGGGCCGGGGGAGAAACGGAATCTGCAAAGCCCCAGGGCAGGACCAAGCAGCAGAGCCAATAAATAAATAAGGTCAGCAAGCTCATGGTGGGTCACTGTGGGAGGGAGAGAGGCTGAGACCTGAGAGAAAGCAGGTATGTGCCTTGGAGATCTTTATCTCTGAGCAGTGGGACCAGGGAAGGTCAGATTTGCATTCAAGACACATCTCAATGCTATGAAAAGGCTGGATTAGAAAAAGTTTTGCATTGAGTTAAAACTTACTTTTGGATGCAGTTCAAGGTACAATCCTTCCAATGACTTCCCTTTGTTGTCTCCATCACCCCTACTAAAGCCACTATCCTTAGTGTCCATGTCATCAATGAGTTTCCTGTCCTGAACTTCTTCCCCTCAGGGAGAAAGAGACAACATGAACATGGCCAGGTCCCTGAGCCAAGTCCCTCACATGTCCTCCTGGCCATGGCCCATGACACAGTCCAACCACATCCAGGGCTCTCATCCAGTCAGTGAGGGTCCCTCAGGAGTGGCACAAAGGACCACTGGTGACATGCGGCATGCAGGGGGTAAACGTGGTTGGGACCTTTTGTACATGTTTCATTTCTCGATGTCTGTGAATGTCAAGAGACACATGCTACTCACTGTTGGATTCCTATCCTGAGTTCCTGAATCTTCTTCTCAAGAGCAGTTTCTACTTCACTTTTTTCTAATGAATATGCCACAAAAACACCTCCCAGATGAATGCTATGAAGATGCTGAGAAAAATGAAGAGGTAGAGGATATAAAGTGGAGTCAGCCACGGTCACAGGGAAGGGCAATCCTGCCTCCAAGGACTGTCCCAGCCCAAATTAAAAGGCAGCTTTTTGTTACAAAGAATATGCACACAGAAAGTTGGGGGTGAAAACCACACAAACCCTCTCTCAAGTATTGGACATACCTTTTGTCCATGTAGAAAACCATCTTCCCCTAAATCCCATTTAAATAATTAATACTAGGAAGAAATAATGTTTATTTTTAAGAGGACACTTGGGCCAAATATTTTCTGACATAAAATTCTCCAGGAATATCTGATGTTTCTTCAAAGTCTGGGTTCACTGAGCATAGGCCCCGGAAGCCAATTTAGGAATCTGTCTCAGAAGACATTCCAGAACAATAAAGTTCAGTGACACCTTCCTCGCCAGACAGCCCAGGGCAGCAAAGATGAAATCCTCTCCTTGACCTCCCCAGAGATCTGCTCATATTTTAAAGTGAAAATCGAGTCTCTCTCTCTCTTCCTCTTGGGATGTGGGGAGTGGACATTGCCCCAGAAGCCCTTCATAAGATCAGAGTTCTCAGGCAGTGCAGCCCACTCCAGCTGGCCCTCACAATGTTGTTCAGTGGGGATTAGAGTTCAAGACACTGACACAGTCTGCTTTGCTGTGGCTTGCTGCCATGAGGAATAAGCTGTCTTTGCCTCTTCCCAAAGTGTCATGCCTTTGTCAGTGCATGCTTATAACACATGCAGGCAGACTAACCTGTCAGCTTGCCAACAGAAAGAATCCAGACCTTTCACCATTCCTGATGTAACAACAATGAAGATGCCCAGGGCTGTCACAGCAACCATACACTTTTGAGAAAAGAAGAGAAAAGTCCCTACAGCTTTTCACATTGTTACCTTGGTCATCCCAGCTTCTGGCTGCTTCTCTAGGAGCCACTCAGGTAGGCATTTCTCTCTTGTTCCCACTATGTATTCCCTTCAGGCTGAGGACAAGCAGGCCTGATCAGAGCTACCACAGGGCTCCTCCTCCCATCCCTCTGCTAGGACATCATCAAAGCCAAGTCAGCAGGGTTGAGGGGCACTCAAAGTAGCCCTGAGGTGACAAGGGAGACATCCCAAGAATGAGAGGCTCTAAGAGGGGCACATAACCAGAACACATTTCTGGGAGAGAATTCCAGAGGGAATATGTTGGGAACTGCTCTGTCTGGTTTCAGGAGTTGTAACCACCCTCTGTGGCTAAGGCTGAGTGAGCAACCTCCAGACTGTGAGCCACTGAAGAAGCAAAGCTTATCTCCCTGGCAAGAGTGCTGCTTCTGCCATCTCTAGCCCCCAACGTTTGGTCGGTTAGTCAGAGTCTATGGGTACGACCCCTCAGAGGAGGGGCAACCCATGCCAAACATGATCACTTGTGGGGGGCCATCAAGAAAGGACTCAGGGGAACTGCAGCAAAGTGAGGGCGAAGGACCCTCACCCCCCAGCTATTTTGAAGTAGCCCGAGTCCCCTTTCCATCTAGGAGAAGCTTTTCCTGGCTCTAATCCACTTATGTCCGAATCTTGATGGGGAGTGGGTACAGCCCTCTGCCAGCTAGAGTGGGTTCGGGGTGATCGGGCATAAGAAAGATTTCATAAAGTCCTGTGAAGTCTGCTTTGCTAAGAGTGCTATCATCCATATGATAAGGGTCTGGGCAGAAAATGAGTATGTCTCCTAAAGTTTTTTGCAACCCCCTTACCTGACAGACACTGACTCAGATTAAGCCCTCAGATTTATTTGAAATGTTATCTATCGTTTGATCCTTGCTGCCTGACATTGATTGATGAGCTTTACCTGTATCCCTGTGTGTTATGAACCTAATAAAAAGCCATTGAGGAAGGGGCCTTGGGCCCTTCTCCCCTGAGAGAAGCTAGTCACTTTCCTCCCCAAGCAAATCATGTCTTGGTAGTATTATTTTCATCCATGGTGGACAGAGGGGCCATGGGCCATTCCTATAGTCCCCAGGAATATAGGGGACTCAGATTCATGTCCACAAGGAACAGGGGAGCTGAAACCAGAGATTCTTAAGTGGGAAGGAAAGCCCATTGAAGTGATAAGATGTCACTGCAGCTTTCAAACAGTGACAATGTTCCCATGGAAGAGGACCAGAGTAAAGCTGGAACCAGTGAAGGGAATTTTTCAGGGGGCACATTTTCCTTCTACCCATGAAAGATGGGGGAACCAGAGCTGAACAAGAAACCAACTCTCTTAATTCTAACAGTTCCAGCAGAAGGGTGGGTTTAAGCAGAGGGTAGTCAGTTCACAGGGGTGTTTTAAAGGTGATTTGACTCCAGTGGGGAATGGTGGGAAGACTGGCCAAGGCTCAGAGTCCTTCTGACCCAAACAACTGTAAGGCTGCAAGAGGTGTGTTATACACTGATGTGTGTGGTGGCACTGATAGACACTTTGATGAACACAAATGTGAACAAAAAGTAAGAATCCTCACTTCCAGCGCCTTAGCATGTAGTAAGGGGATGACACTTGGGTGGAGTAGGAAGAGGGAGGTGCAAGAAGTTACACATTCAAAGAGGAGATCTGGACTTGCCAACATGGTGGCAGCAAACTTACTTAACTACAGGGATGATGACCACCAAATGGAAGGTGATGAAGTACAGCTTTGACACTTGGTGAGTAAAGAGGACGAAGCCACTGGGGATAATAAAAACAATTATGTGAAGGGTCATTGGTGGGATGTAAAAAGACAATGGTGAGCACACTCAGGTTAACAGGAGCTGCCGTCATGACCGCTGGCTGTTCTTCAGTCAGTGCAACAGGCACAGTTGAGGGGCCTGGTCACAAAAAGGAAGGTGACCTCCAGGATCCTTGTTCTTGGGGGCCTGCAATGTGGGTGCTTTTCACCATCTTTCAGGGTTCCCTCCACTCCCCACCTCCCCAGAGAACCCCATCCTCCACGCAAGTTGCATTCTGGGTTCACGGTTGGGTGTGTTTATGTGACCAGACAAGGACTAGTCCAGATCAGGTCTGCCTCAGGTTGGACTGTAACATGTGGGTTCTTGACTTTGTGTAGGAAAGATTTCACAACACAGGTCCAGGTTATTTTGAGAGTACGTTTATTAAAGCTAGGGAACAAAGGAACGACTTAGGTTGGAAGAAGCAACAGGACAGAGCCTAGGCAGTGCTCTGCTTTGGCTCTCTAAAAATGTTATAGGAAAGGAGTGAGCCAAGTCAGGGTTGTGTTTAGCTCAAAAGAAGTCAGAGAAAAGGGGGCCCTAGAGACAGGTTCAGGGAGTAAGCCTGGGTTGAGATACCACTGCCCACAGCTCCCCTGGTTGCAAGTCTTGTGAGGACCTTAGTCTAGAAGAAAGGAAAATGTTCATTCCAGGGAAAGGGCATGAGCCTGCTGTAGAGTGAGCCCACCCCGAGTCTTTGTCTCGGGGGCTTTTTATCTTTCTTCTGTGGGTGAGAATCTTAGGAGAGGGTTTCAGCAGAATATACATTAACTTTCCAGGTGCATTTTTATAGAAATAATATGCTGATGCATCAAAATGAGCATATGGGTGTGTGTGATTATTCTTTGGTCTATTATACTGTTTTACTTTAAAAAACATTTACAGTAGTACCTCAGAACTCATCATTAATGCATTCCAGAACTCATGGCAAATGCCAAAAGTGAAGAGTACTGAATGAATTTTTCTCATAAGAAATAATGTAATTAGAAATAATTCACAATATTAAGTAATGAGGTTATTTTGTGATACCAAACCTTAAAACTAAACAGACATCGATAAAAAAGTCATTAATTACATAAAAATAAAATGAAATTTAATTTCACTCTACCTGTGCTGAGATGAGTTCCTATCTTAACAGGATAGTGGTGAGGTAGAGGAGGAGGAGAAGGGTTAATTATTGGAAGAGGAGTCTTCTTCCAAGAAAATTTCAGAGGATTTCTCAGGGGTTTCTTTTGTTTTCTGTCTCTTGGTTTCACTGAACACTGTTGGAGACTCAGATTTAGGGAGTTTCACTAAAAAGCTATCAAGAGAAGCTTGTTTCTGTCTATGTTTCCAAATGTTTCTAAAGTGTGACATTGTCTGTTCATTAAACAGGTCCACATTTCAACTTGCTAGTGCTTTGTCTGGGTGATACTTTTCCACAAAGTTTTTGAACTTCAGCCCATTTACCACACATTTCTTTCATCAGTGTAGTAGACACTTCCTCCCTTCCCTCCTGCCCACCTGAAGAAATTTCCTTAGCCACTACTTGTGTTAGGAACAAGGAAATTAAGAACTAAATGTGACATTAGCAGATAGGAACCTCAGTTGTAGCCAAGAGAAATTGACAAGGGACACTGAGTGCAGCATACACCCTGGATTGTGCAAATGTGCTCCCCTGGTGTGCTAGATTAACAATACTTTGTTTAGTTTTTAAGCTAGAAAATGCGCGCCACTGAAGTTAGGACCCCACCCTGTTCCCGCGCGTGGTCTCTGTAAGCAAACAGCTAACTGCCACATCTGCTTCTGTATGACGCTTGCTTGCCTGTCCCTATTTAAGGACTTAGAGGTAAGCGCTCGGCGCGAATCTCATTTGCAGCCTTTATGGGACACTTAGAGAGTTCGTCTCTGCGCAGGTTAAAACTTGGCCAATAAAGTAACATCTTTGATACCCTGAAAGTCTCTGACATTTGTTCTCGCGCTTGTTGGATGCGACACTTGTAGCTGCTCCTTTTGAAGTTCCTGCAGCTCCTCAGTGTTGAGCTCTGCTCTGTGCTCTTCCCCTAACTCTTTGACATCTTCATCATTGACCTTCAGGCCCACGGACTTGCCCAGAGACAAAATATGATCCACTATTGGGCTAGCAGGATCATCCTCAAAGCCTTTGAAGTCCCTTGGAGTTACCTCTTCTGGTCACAATTTTTTCCAGGCAGAGCTCATGGTCTTGTAAGAGACTTCACACCAGGCCTCATGTATGAGAGTAACATGGTAGAGGATATTGAAATGATCCTTTCAGAACTCTCTGAGTGTCAACTGTGTATCTGAGGTTACTTCAAACACCTCTGGAAAAGGACCTTCATACAGAGATTTTTGAAGTTGGAAATGACTTGCTGATCCATGGGCTGGAGCAGAGGAGCTGTGTTAGCAGAGAACTTCACGGTTATGAAACTGAACTCCAGGAAGTCGTCCTCCCAGCCTGAGGGTGAAAAGGAGCACTGTCTGTAATTAACAAAGCCCTCAGAGGCTGTTTGTTTTCCTACAAATAGTGTTTAACACTGGAGCTAAAACTCTGTTCATCCACTCTATAAAGAACTGCCTCCCTACACAAGCTTTAGTACTGGCCCACCCATATCACTCTTAACTTGTATTTTTTTTAAATCATATTCTCTTTCTTGAAACCTTTCAGGTTTTCACTATGATACACTAGTAGAGGCTTAAGTTTTAAATCCCCACTAGCATTCCCACACAACAAGAGAGTTAGCCTGTCCTTCATCAGCTTATGCCTTGGCAATGCCTTCTCCTCTTGGGTGATGTAGGTTTCTTCTAAAATGAACCAGTCTTGTTGAAGTTAAACACTTATTGGGGGACAAAACCCTTAGCCACTACATACTCCCTAAACTCGGCGACATAGCTTTCAGCAGCTTCTTCGTTGGCACTGGCTTCCTCACCAGGCCTCACCACATTGTGAATGCCAGTTCTCTTTTTAAATTTATTGAACTTTCCATGACTAGCTTTAAACACTTCAGTGCTCACACCACTTGTTCCGGGCTTGTCTTTTAACAGATCAATTGCCTAGCTTTCTCACAAATTATTGCCTCAGAAATGCTGTCACCTGCTATTTTTCATTAATTTAGATGAAAAGGAATTTTTCGACTTCTTCTTCCAATGCCTGTGAATGTTGCTTAATCAGAGACTTCACTTCTTTAGCAGCACTTGCTGCTTTAATCACTTCCTTATTTCTCACTGTTGTCGAGATCATCATTCTTGGCATCTTGAATGACAGTGGTATCAGACACACCTACGACACTCTCATACTTAGCTAAAATCTTTTTTTTTCTTTTCAATCATGGTTCTTATTAACTGCCTTTTAGGTTTAGTGGTATCCCTCTTAACTTTTTGCAACCTATGATTAGCACTTAAAATGTACAAAAGTACAAGACAGTAACAACAAATATGTGGGGGTTCTGCACTGTTTGAAAGCTACCGTGAGACTGACCCATTGACCTCTGTTTCCTCACAAGAGGGGCACTGAGTGGGGAGCAAGCAATGAATGATGAAGGATTTTCTCTTGTAGAGCAGCGTCATGATTCATACAAGTTCTGGCAAGTGCCATGAACCCTGAGCAAGCACTTGAGTGCTGAAACATATTTTCCTCATCAAAATGTGACAAGCTCTGAGGGCAACAAGTACCAAGGGATGACTGTTTATTTTTAGAGAGAGTGTAGGGGAGGGAGAAAGAGAGGGAGAGAAACATTGATGTACAAGAGAAACATCAATCAGTTGCCTCTTGCATTCACCTAACCAAGGACCTGGATCACAACCCTGGCATGTGCACTGACCAGAAATCAAACCAGTGACCTGCTGGTTTGCAATACAACACTTAACCCACTGAGCCATACCAGCCAGGGCACGTTTTACTTTTACCTTGGGTCTGTCTGGCTTTTAATGGGGTTTTTGTTATTTTTTTTCCCCTGACTTTATCTGTCCTTGGGTTTAGCTGGCACAAATGGCATTAACTGGGTCTCTGTTTTCTATATCCCTGACCAGGGTGATTTAAGCTATGTATTCTTTGGTTAGGGAGGAGAGGTATGAACAACTTTCTCTCAAGCGTCCTTGGTTGGAGAAGATAAGGTCTTGTGATTCACCAGCTGGCTGTTAAGTTGTTCCAATTATTAGGCCTTGTTTAATTTTCTTGTCTCAGTTTCCCCATTCTACTTACCCAGGATTTTTTCTAGCTCTTTTACCCTCCTGTCACATTTACAGTTCTGAGGCAGGAGTGGTCACTACCAGGCCCCAAAGTAGGTAGCCACCTGGGTGTACAATTTCATGTTGCTTCATCTTTACCTCTGAATGCTGACAATGATTCTTAAGACCCAGAGTATTCTCAATATCAAGACAATATTCAGGATCTGCTAACTGTTGTAGTTTTTGCTGGAAAAAGATAATTGAACACTCCATTTTCTGAGCATCTCTGCTTCACCTTTTAATCAATGAGGGGTGGGACCCTATGGGTACTGGAGGAAGATGAGGCTGCACTAAAGAACAAGACGATGGGTCTGAGCAAGAGAAAGTGAGTACTGCCTCAAATCAATAACTTCCCCAGCAACTTAAAGCCTAGCACGTAAATGCACAACCTGAGCATCCCCTTCACCCAAGAGCTAAGGAATTGTGATTACAGGTACAGACTTCAGACCATCATCAAGAAGGGACTGTGGATTCAGTTCTACAGAAGAGCACATTTCAATATGCTCTTCCTTCCCAGCACTCATTTGATAGAGTTATGTTACAAAGCTCCACTCTCTCCAAATAACCACCTCAGCTATCTACAGAAAGAAGCATGGGTGGTGATGGGAGGAAGTGCAGTTGGAACCAGGAGGGTGGAAGGAAGAGGGTGATGAGCCTGGGACAATGCTGCACCTTGTGTGGGGGCCAAGAGAGGCAGCCAGTCAAAGCTGTGGAGGTTGGCCCTGAGACCGAGAGCAGTTTGGCAAAGGAAGGACCAAGGGGTATGATGGACAACTACAAAGGGAATCTCTGATATATGGCTCAACACAAACAAAGCCACCATTACCTTCTAGAATATGGAATTTTTTTTACTAATTCTCTGTGTCCCAACTGCCTCACCCCAAACACCTTAATGGTACAGGTGGATGTTCCACAAAGAGTACTGATTGAAAGCAGGACCCCAGTAGGACATGAGTGGAGAGCTGGTGACACTGAACTGAGTGAATGGTGATGTTGGCCACAGCGGCCACCAGAGCTGCAATAATGATCAGTGTATCAAACTGAATGGTGAAGAAGCAAAGGCAATGAAGAGTCAAGGGAAGGGCCTCAAACAGGCTCCCCCAAGCACTTCTAATCCAATATCTTATAAAGAGCAGTGATCCAGCCATAACAGACTTTCAAAATTGTTGGGACAGTGGACAAGAAGCAAGAAACACTACATTTGCGCAATCCAGTCATCATTCACTAGCTGCTCCAATGAACCTCCTAAGGGAATTCATAGCAATCACCAGTTCATAGCACTTGACAAAGTGCTATGAAGAATATGTTGACACACTTTCAGAATACATAGTATAATCTTTCTTGGTATTAATTGTACTAAATGCACCATAACTTTTTAATTAAAGAGAAAAATTCATCACACTGCTCCTTTTTCTGATAATGATGTCAAATGACACCAAAATATTGGAGAATGCTAACCAGTTCCCCTTTGGCCGTATGCACATCCAGCGAGTTTCCTGGAACTGAGAGCAGTGATGACATCCAACCCTGCCGAGCTACTTCAGTCAGGCCTGCTCCTTGTGTCTTGTGTCTGCAGTTCCTGACATACAGCTGCATTTGTGATGGATGGGCAAGTTTTCAGCCTGTGGGCAATGGTTTGAGACCAGAGATGGGGTGGGATGAGCACAAGCATGGAGATGAAAAGGCCACAGGGAGACATGGCCAGCCCAGGAAGGAGCTTGCTAACAGTCCTCCCTGTCCCACCAGGCAGGCAAAGTATTCTGATATCAACACTAGGGTATAGGCCAGCGAGCTGTGGAAGGAATGCCTCACTGCATGTGACATTCTAAGATCCTGTCTAAATACAACATGCCATGGTCTGTGATTCTAATTTTCTGTGCTCAGTTCAAAGTGACACCATGAATTACAGATTTACTGAACCAGATGTTCTTCTGCCCCCAGGATTCCACTCTAAGGCATTTCAAAACTAGGGAGATGGATTTTGGAAAACAGCAACCACATTTTCCAAACTCTGACAGAAGCCCCTTCTTATAGGGAACCAGTACATGTAACAATGGTGAATATAGCTCAGCCCTGGTTTGGAAAACCAACAGGCATGAGGCAGCACACAGGAGCCAGACCCACAGATAGGTTTTCCCATGGGAAATCAGGCCTGTATTGTACCTTGGCTGCTTTGAGGCTTGCTTTTGCTAAAACTCCCTCACCCTGAGTTAAGACAGCAAATGTTTAATGCATATCTTTGAAGTAACTTCCTAAAGTCTGTGCTAAACCTCCCAAGGTTGGAGTGTAACCAGTTCAATCACTTTTTCCCTTGCGTTTGCAACATTCTTTTCTTTGATATCCACAAGAAGTAATCAGCAACATTCTTCTCTTTGTTATCTGTAAAAAGTAATCACCTAAAGCAAACATGAGCATAATGAATGAGAACCTTCTTTGATGTAATGCTCCCAGAAAGCAATAAAAGCCTGTCCAGGCAAGGGTCGGGGCACTGTCTCACTCAGAGAGTGGCCATGCCATCCCTTTTCTCCACAGGACTTCTGCAGTCTGTGTGAATTGGTCCCTTGCATCCACAACACTGTGGACACCACTGGTCAGAGTCCACATCACCTTCTCCTTACCCACAGCCTCCTCTACCTCCCCAGAACACACATGCTCACCAGTTCCAGAATTTCTTCCTTCAAAAATAGGCTCTGGGCTCATATGTGAACAATTTTAGCAAAATCTCAACAATGTAAGGAGAAAAAAAAGCCATTCCTCATAGAAAATAAAGGATTTTTCTCACCCAGAGCAATAAATATGGCATTTATTAGAATTATGACATCATAAACCCAGGCAAAAATCCTGGCAGGAAAGATGCTATCATTTTGCATTTCTGTGAAAGGAGTGTGTTAGAGCCCCCCATTGCCACTTTGTGCCCCAGGAATATGAGGAGTATGAGATACCCCCACAAACCCTGCCAGCATGCCTGTGCATACACACACATATATAATACACACACACAACAGGTAAGGAAAGGTCCAGCATGGCCAAGGCTCTGAAATTCACCTGCCTCCCACTGATGTTGGTGTAGTCCTTCCAGCCAAGGAGAAAAAGAAGGCAAGAGAGGGGGAGGAGAGAGGCATGGTTTTTCCCCAGGTTCCCTTTGGGGACATAGTACTTGGATCAGAGAAAAGTTTAGGCAGAATCAGGGGACAAGAAGAAGGTTTAACATGGGATTGTTATACCTCTACTACTCTTCCCTAGAAAATTAACATCCTTAACTGAGAAAGCTTCTGGAAATATCTTTACCCCTAGTGCACATAAGCCTTACAGGGACCGGCATTTCCAGCTTCTTCATCAAGTTTGAGGTGGAAAAATATCATAGCTGGGCTCTGATTCAACTTTTCAATTATGGAATAAGTTTCCCCAAGCTGCTTTCAAGGACTTCTGAACCACTCACTTTCATGAAGCATTAAATTCAAAGAAAATGAGAGGATGAGCCTTTGATGATAGGGGTATTCCAGGCCACACATATGAAAAATATCTCCAATCAGGATAAATGACTCTTTGGAGTCCACCTGCTTGAGAATAAAAGAATTCTTTGGTCTTCTTAACACTCATTGCAGTAACTCTAACTCATGAGTTCTTACCATACACTTAACCGGGACAAAGTACCGTATTTAACATCAACTTACTAATGGCTCTGATGGCACCAGGACCTCCTGAATTCAGAATCTTCAGCTTCCCTGGTACAGGGGGCACATCTAGTCTGTGAACCTTCAGCATCTTAGGAAACATCACAGAAGGGAGCATAATCTAGATACCTGTACTTAGGGCTAAGGTCAAATATAACATGTCCAGAACCTTTTCAATGCCTCCCTGAGAAACCAAACACAGTAAGTGAATGGGGACTGATTTATAGTTTCAATGAGAAAGCAATTTCATCCAAGAGGCAATAACAGATTCCTCTATTTTTAAATGTTTTATTTATTTATTTTTAGAGAGAGGGGAAGGGAAAGAGAAAGAGTGGGAGAGAAACATCAATGTGTAGTTGTCTCTCATGTGTCCCCTACTGGGGACCTGGCCTGCAACCCAGGCATGTGCCCTGACTGGGAATCGAACCGGCAACCCTTTGCTTCACAGGCCTGTGCTCAATCCACTGAGCTACACCAGCCAGGGTGATTCCTCTATTTTTAAAGCAACTTGAGAGAAAACTGGTCTTGTCTCACTTCCTGTGCCAAGCTATCTTCTGGACCAAGAGACTTGAAGAAGATTGGTACAACCATGGCTCCCATGCTTCCAGTTGGTGCTTCCTGAGGTTGATGCTGATCACCTGGGTGTGGAGGAGGTTACCAAGGGTAGAATATTCATTCTGTCTGCAATGAACAGTGAACCCAAAATATGTGATTACTGTGACTCCAAGTTTCAAAGGATAAAGCAAAGTCAGCACAACCTCTTGAGTCTTCTCAAAAGAACTAAAATAGCTGGAATTTGTCATTCTTCACCCTTGTGGGTCACCTGGTGACAGGATCTCAGCTGACATTTAGGCATCCACAAACCAAAACCTAACTAGAACCAAGTGGCATGATTGAAACTGTGTTGTGATTTAAAAACTCAGACTTTTATCAATTGCCTTGTATAAATCTCACATGATAGTATAAATCATAAGTCCTAGATAGAGAGTTACTTGCTTAAACTATGTGGATAAGCATTTGGGGTTTAATTCATATCTGACAAGTCCTTAGTGTCAACAATGGTTCAGTCACATGTGGTTTCTTACACATATTTTCTAAAATTACTAATTTAGTTTGGGGCATGGCACTAAAGGATAGTGACATAAATAGTCAATAACCTGTATTTATATACCTTATGATTTTCAAAGAAATAAAAATACTATGTCTCTATATAAAAATATATTTTTTTCTTCATGACATCGAAATTAAAATAATATAAGTTGTGGCTAAGATGGAAGTGTAGGCAGAAATGCTTCACTTAATTGCACAACCAAAAGAAGGATAACAACTAATTTAAAAACAAAAAACAACCAGAACTGCCAGAAAAACATTTGCATGGAAGTCCAACAAACAAGGAGTTAAAGAAACATTCACCAGATGACAGAGCCAGAAGGCAGCAAAGAGGACTGCCCTGCCCCAGTGAATACCTAAGACTCTGCCCCTTACCACATAACAGGTGTTCCCAGACAAAGAAATATGGCCTAAATGAAAGAACAGATCAAAACTCCAAAAACAGAACTGGAGCAACAAGGAGATAGACATCCTGTCTAATGCAGAGTTCAAAACACTGATAATCAGGATACTCACATAATTGGTTAAGCTTAGTCCCAAATGAAGGCTACCCAAAGTGAAATAAAGCAAAATATACAGGGAACCAACACTGAAGGGAAGGAAACTGGGACTCAAATCAACAATTTGTAACAAAAGGAAGAAATAAGCATCCGTTTGGAACAGAATGAAGAAACAAGAATCCAGAAAAATGAGGAGAGGCTGAGGAACCTCTGGGACAATTTTAAGCATTCCAACATCTGAATCATGGGAGTGCTGGAAGGAGAAGAGAAAAAGCAAGAAACTGAAAACTTACTTGAAAAAATAACAAAGGAATATTTCCCCAATCTGGTGAAGAAAATAGACTTCCAGGAAGTCCAGGAAGCTCAGAGAGTCCCAAAGAAATTGGACCCAAGGAGGAGCACACTACAACACATCATAATTAAGTTATCAAAGATTAAAGATAAGGAGACAATCTTAAAAGCAGCAAGAGAAAAAGAGAGAGTCACCTACAAAGGAATTCCCATAAGACTCTCAGCTGATTTCTCCAAAGAAACCTTACTGGCAAGGAGGGGATGGAAAGAAGTATTCAAAGTCATGAAAGGCAAGGACCTTCATCCAAGATGACTCTATCCAGCAAAGCTATCCTTTAGAATGGAAGGGCAGATAAAGTGCTTCCCAGATAAGGTCAAGTTCAAGGAGTTCATCATCACCAAGTCCTTATTATATGAAATCTTAAAAGGACTTGTCTAAGAAAAAGAAGAAGATCAAAACTATGAACAGTAAAATGACAACATACTCACAACTATCAACAACCAAACCTAAAAAAACAAAAACAAAAATGAACTAAGCAAAAATTAGAACAGGAACAGATTCACAGAAATAGAGATCAAATGGAGGGTTATCAGTGGGGAGGAGGGAGAGTTGGGGGAAAAGGTATGGGAATAAAAGGCGTAAAAGGTAGGTACAAAATAGACAGGGGGAGGTTAAGAATAGTATCAGAAATGGAGAAGCCAAAGAACTTATATGTATAAACCATGGGCATGAACTAAGTTGGGGGTATGATGGTGGGAATGGAGGTATAGGGTGAAAGGGAATAAAGGGGGGGAATGGGATACCTGTAATAGCATAATCAATAAAATACATTAGAATAAAAAAACCTTGGTTTTCAAGCTTTAAATCACATTGTTATTAAGCATGCTGATTGGCATGATTATATGTACATGTGTCTGTAACAAAGTACATTAACATTAATAGAGAAAAACCAGAACAGGTCCCTCAGCTCTCCATGTGAGGGACAGAGGCTGATCCTAGTCATCTTCACATTTTTCCCAGGGAGCTAGATTTGCAGGCCTCACCCAGGCAGAGTCTCATATTTCTCTTAAGTCTGCAACACTTATGTTGATTTTCATTGTCTGTGGGATGACTATGGACCCCTCTGAAGACCCGAGACCCCTCACTTCTGGAAGAGTTAAAATGTCTCCTGATCTACATATTCCCCTGCTGTGGCTGTTCCTCGTCCGAGTGACAATATTCTATGGCACTGCCAAAGTTTTGGTCATGCCTCATTATGAGACTCCTCTGCCCCTGTTTGTCACTGACCAGCCTCCTCTGGTAAATCTTACAGATGTGACCCAGTCCAGGATCATGGCTCATACTCAGAAAAGAACCTCTGCAAGATGGGCAGATGTTTTTTGTACCAAGATCTTTATTGGCACTCTCTACAAAGTTTTGTGGTATCACTAAAGCACTCCCTTTCCTCTTGCTCATGTAACCTGTGGAATTGTATGCCCAAACAAATAGGGGTGCCAGGAGAACTTAAATGTGCTGGGTATGCTTCATATTTATCCAATACACTGAACAGTATTTTAAGAGCCTTATTTGTAGCCCAGAACATGAGAGAAGCTGTTAAGACAAGGAAAGCAGTTCATTCTTCAAACTTGGCAAGCAACTATCAATAGTTAGACTGACCTTATAAACATAAAAAACATTGTTCATATGAGTATGTCCTGGTGACCAGGTGTCTCTTCTCTAGATGAGTAGGAGATATCCACATGCAAAGGCCTAACTATGCCTGACAAAGACTCTTAAAAGTCCCTACCACTAGGTTTGGAACATCTCACCTTTCAACAGCAATCCAGGAATTCACTTTATAGAAGGAAATGCAGAACAAGTTTGTAAATCCCTGAAGATTCCCAATCATCTAGAAGCAGCAGAGAGTAAATCATCAAAGGTGAACTCTCAGAAACAGAGGGGTTGAAGTT
This sequence comes from Carollia perspicillata, assembly GCA_004027735.1. Taxonomy (NCBI): domain Eukaryota; kingdom Metazoa; phylum Chordata; class Mammalia; order Chiroptera; family Phyllostomidae; genus Carollia; species Carollia perspicillata. The sequence goes on along the minus strand of PVKM010009235.1, from coordinate 332 downwards.
TGGGGACAACTGGACTGACATGGGCAGCCGTACCACTCAGTACTTAGAGTGGAAGATCCAAAGAGGCATAACTCTTGACTCTTTCCTCTCAGTACTGGATCAGTGCTCCTCAAGGGGTGGCCCCTGGGTGACTACTGGCCCTGTCCTTGAGGACTACATCCTCCATGAGATAACTTCTGAAAATTTAGAAGCTTGTAGAGCAATTGACAGGATCAATTCATGTCTGATGATCCTCTTTTTTCTTTGAGTTTTTTTGTCAGTTTTTTTTTATTTTAGTTATTGTTCAAGTACAGTTTTTTGTCATTTACTCCCATCCCAGTCCACCCCCCCCA
>PVKM010009234.1:0-37317 GCA_004027735.1 Carollia perspicillata | reverse complement strand
CAGTCAAGTTCTAGAACTTTTCCATCAACCTGTAAAGTTCTCTCATGCTCCTTCCCAGGCACTACTCCCCACCTCCTACCCAGGGGCAATCATTACTCTGACTTTTATCCTCATGGATTAATTTTGCCTGTTCTTGAACTTCATGTAAATGGAATCATATGGACTTTATGTCTGCTTTTTTCACTTAACATATTTTTGAGGCTCACTTATGTTGTATTTATCTGCAATTCATTCTTTTATTGATGATTAGTATACCGTTGTATGAATATGCCTGATTTTGTTTATTCATTCTTCCGTTAGTGTACATTTGTGTCATTTCAGGTTTTTAGCTTTTGGCAATAGGGATGCTGTGAACATTATTGTATAAATATTTTTGCTTACATGCTTTTATTTCTGTTGGGTAAATACCAAAGAATAAAATCGATGGATTGTATGATTAACTTTTTATAAGAAACTTTCAGTTTTCCAAAGTGGGTATACATTCCAACTGGCAATGCGTGAAAGTTTTTATTTATATTTTTAAAAGATTTTTCTTGTCTGTGAAGCCTGAATTTTAATGGAGCGAGGGTGAAAGCAGAGAGATAAGTTGGGAAGCTTTGCATAGTCCAGGTGAGAGGTGATAGTGTCTTGGACTAATAAAGAAGTAGAGGAGATGAAAACAAGGGGTTGGATTTGGCATGTAGGTAAAGTTAGCAGGGCTCATTGATGGATGAGGTAAGGGAAGATAAGTGAAATGGCCAAATTAATGCTAACACCTACACATGTATCAGTTAGGGGTTATAACTGAACCCCTACCCTCACTGTCACCCTTGGACCCTAATCTCTTCTGCACACCTAAGCCAGACATTGTCCAAATACAAATCTGATCAAGAGACCCCATCCTTGTATCCTACCCCTACTATATTATGAAGGACTTCCTATTGTTTTTAGGATAAAGACAAAACCACATGACTTTTAAGTCCCTACATGGTCTTCCCATGCATATGCCCTGATTTCATCTACCACTTTCCCTCTTGTTTTCTGTGTTTTGGCTACACTTGTTCTAATCTGGCCACTAGATATTTGGACTTGAGTTTCTCTCTGACTGGGATATTCTTACTCCCACATCTCTCCTTCTCCATCACACTCTATCTAATAACTACTACTTTTTCTTCAGATGTTCAATTCAATCATCCCTTCCTCAGAAAAGTCTTCCCTGACCTCTCTAACCACATTAAGTCCCTTTGTTATATTGTACTCGCATAGTACTGAATAGCTTTCCTTGTAACACTTTCCACACTTGTAATTTTTCATTTTTTTTGTGATTATTTTATTGTCTGTCTTTCTTACTAGTTTTTAAGTTCCATGAGAGCAATGGCAGGTCTATGAGGGTAGTGACTGTCTTTCTTTTCTTTTGCCACTACATATACAACACCCAGCACAATGCCCGACACATAGTAAGTACTCAAAAAATATTCATTAAGCAAATTGAATTCAATGAATGAATGAACCCTAATTGTTAATACCACATTAAGTAACACAATATAGACTTTTAAATTAATTTGGAAATTCTCTAGTATCTCTGGAAGAAGAAATGGCAGTTAACATTATTTAAGTCATTAAGTTGAGAATAACTGTTAGAAACTACATTCCTTGACACATAACTATCTTTGATCATCTGGGACTTTACTTGCTGCTTTATTACTTTAAACTCTTTCTCTCAAAATTGCCTGTGGTTGCATGGGTAAATATCACAGATACTCTTCTTTTGTAAATCATTAATTTCAGTTCAGTTTCCTGCCACTTAACTTTGTCAGAGATATGATTAAACATAAAATTGATCATTGAATTTCATTTCAGTTAATTTCCTCTGCTGTTAAGGGCAATTTTATGAAGAAACTACTTAACATTAAAGTCAATTAATTATCTCACAACCAGAAAAAAATTTAAAACTCATAGTTACACATGACTTCACTTATACATGGAATCTAAAGACAAAATAAAAAAACAAAATAAAAACAGACTCAGAGAACAGATTGATGGTTGACATAGGGGAGGAAGGGTAGGGGACTGGGTGAAAAAAGTGAAGGGATGTAGAAATACAAATTGGTAGTTATAGAACAGTCACAGAGACATAAATTACAGCATAGAGAATATAGTCAATAATATTATAATAACTATTTATGGGGCCAATAATACTGTAATAACTATGTAGGTAGATACTTGAAATATTGGGGATACCATTCTGTAAAGTACATGATTTTCTAACCACTATGCTGCACATCTGAGACCAATACAGAATAATATTGAATATAAACTGTAATTTAAACATTTTTAAAAGATTTAAAAATTCATGGTTGATCTTAAAACTGTAAATATTAATCATGCATAAGAAGTAGCTTAATTTAATTCTATGAATAAAATACATACAATGAAATCTGCAACATATGAGAAGGCAATATGTAAGTTTATTTGTGCTTTTAAAAATAAATATGGAATGGAGGGATTGAGCAAAAAGGAAAAAGGATTCATGGACATGGACAACAGTGTGGTGATTGCAGGGGGAAAGGAGTATAAAGGGGTTAAATGGCAGTAGAAAAAGTACAACAAAAATTTTTTTTAAGATAAATGTATAGTAATATTTATTCTATTTTTTACACCCTTATGTATAATTATAAATAAAATAATTCATTTTAATAATATTTTCTATAAAATATTTTTCAGAGAAATATTTCAAAATTCTGAATTCAAAGCAACTGATGAGAGATGCAGCCAAAGACCATCAGAGGCAAAGAGTAAATCTCATTCTCAATGTGTTTTTATTTCTCGAAATTTCCATACAGGAACATTTCAATTAGAGGTACAGTGAAATTTTTTCCAATAATTTTTTTGATACCATGTCATTAGCATTGTTGTCTTTCAATTGTATCTACTGTTATTTTTTAAGCTGAGGGACAATAACATAAGCTAAATTTAAATTACCCAGACTAGTTACAGTTTACATTATAGAACACTGAAAAAAATAAATGAAATTGTCTCTTATAGTTGCTTCACTAAATCTCTAGTCTGGGAACCTATATTCTCCATGTCGTTATGGCAAGGATAAAGGGCTACGAAAAACAAAGCCAAATTGCCAGGCCTATCAGAGGGAAGAGATCTGGAGATAAGAGGATACTCAGATAAACATATAATCTACTGGAACCAACTAATAAAAATAAAGGCTTTATTAAGCCTTCATTATATCCCAAACTCTGTACCTCCCCTTATTGAGGATAGTAAGATATGAGCCCTACATTCAAGGTGCTAGCTAGTGCAAGTGTGAAAGGCAGAAACCTAATTAACTGTGTGTTATATAAGTGTCAAAATACTGCTAAGTAAGGGAAAGACCAGGAGAATCTTAAAAGTATGATATAGTTAAACAAAACAAACAGTTTAGTGGTTTTATAACATTAATAGTGAAATAGCAACAAAATGATAATATGTCAAAGCTTCATTGTACATCTTGAATATTGAACTCAAGTTGAACTCAGTGTTTATTTGTTCATTTAACAAACGTTTTTTTGAGTCCCTTAAATATGGCAATACTAGTTTTGGCACTGAGTCTACATAAACAAATTAAGACATGAGTTCAGACCTAGTTGATCCCAAAGTTAGTAGAAAAGAAAAACATACAAACTAAAACTTATAATGTGATAAGAGCCACAAAAATAAAGAAATGCAGATGAGGAAGTATAAATTAAGAAAGGCTGCACAGAGAAGACATTTTTAGCTGGGTTTTGAGAAGTGAATAGAAGTTGGCCAGGAGAGAAAACAAAGAACAGTATGCTCAAAAGTTTGCAGCTACGAAAGAAGCAACATGTTCAGAAAAACGTTATAATGTGCAGGGATGCCCAACCTTTTGGCATCTCAGGCCTACATTGGAAGAAGAAGAGTTGTCTTGGTCTACACATTAAATATACAAACACTAATGAAAACTGATGAGCAAAAAAAAGGTTTTAAATAAATGTACAATTTTGTGTTGGGCTGCATTCATAGCCATCTTGGGCTGCATGTGACCCATGGGCTGCAGGTTGGACACCTGATTGATTGATTGATAAATAGATATTGAATTTTTTATTTAAATTATTTTATTGTTGTTCAATTACAGTTGTCTGTATTTTCTCCCCACCCCTCCCTCTCACCCCCTCCAAACCCATCTCACTCCCTTGCTTCCACCCTCCCCTTTGGTTTTGTCCATGTGTCCTTTATAGTAGTTCCTGAAACTCCTTCCCCCCATTATCCCCTCCCCTCTCCCTACTGGTTACTGTCAGATTGTTCTCAATTTCTATGTCTCTGATTATATTTTGCTTGCTTTTTTCTTTTGTTGATTATGTTCCAGTTAAAGGTGAGATCATATGGTATTTGTCCCTCACCGCCTGGCTTATTTCACTTAGCATAATGCTCTCCAGTTCCATCCACACTGTTGTAAAGGGTATAAGCTCCTTCTTTCTCTCTGCTGCATAGTATTCCATTGTGTAAATGTATTTTGATCCACTCATTTGCTGATGGGCACTTAGGTTGCTTTCAGCACTTGGCTATTGTAAATTGTGCTGCTACAAACATTGGGGTGCATAGGTTCTTTTGGATTGGTGTTTCAGGGCTCTTAGGGTATAATCACAGGAGCAGAATTGCTGGATCAAAAGGCAGTTCCATTTTTAATTTTCTGAGGAAATTCCATACTGTTTTCCACAGTGGCTGCACCAGTCTGCATTCCCACCAACAGTGCACTAGGGTTCCTTTTTCTCTCCATACTCTTCAACACTTGTTTGTTGATTTGTTTATGTTGGCCATGCTGACTGGTGTGAGGTTGTATCTCATTGGGGCTTTAATTTGCATCTGTCTAATGGCGAGTGATGCTGAGCATCTTTTCATGTGTCTCTGGGCCCTCTCTGTATGGCCTCCTTGGAGAAGTTGGACACCTGATTTATAAAATAGGCTAATGGTGGTAAAAGATCATGGAGATGACATTATGAGGAGCCTCATTTGCAGTTTAAGAACTTTGGATTTTACCCCATAGACTCTACAAATCCACTGGCAGCATTGTGGGATTATGATCAAGAGCATAGATTAAAGAGGTTAAAATCCTTGCTCTATCACTACTAGCTGTGCAATTTTAGGCAAGTTACTTAACTTGTCAGTGTCTCAATTTCTTCATTTGTAAAATGAGGATGATTCCATCTCCATGAAATTGTTATGGGAATTAAATGAATTAGCATACAAAAAGCAGTCAGAATAGTACCTAGCCATGTAGTGAGCACCATACAAATATACTGCTATTCCTGGAAGGCTTCAAGCAGTCAGGTTTAATGATCAAATCAATTCTAAAGATTATTAAGGAAAGCTCTGACTTTCAAATGAAGGATAGTTTGAAACAGAGATAGCATTGCAGAGAAATAGTTGTTTCTATGTATGCATTTAATATTAATTGAATTTACTGATACCCATCACATGCTAGGAATTTTGCTAGGTACCACTGATACAATGGTATCTTCATATCCAATGTAGGATACATACAAAAATGCCATGAGTGCTATGATGGAAGAAGTACTAAATTTTAATTAGGTTGTTTATTATTTATTCATCACATATGAATAAGTGTTTATGTGCCAGGCACTGTTCTAGGCAACTAGAAATTTGCTCTCATGAGATTTATAGTCTAGCGGGAGAGATAAATAATGTACAGGTAAACACAAATCATTCTTTGGGACTCTTGGTAGTCAGCAAAAGGAACCTAATTCAGAAGAAAAGGTAAAACATAGTATGAAAACATAGTGTAAAAGAATAATACAGCGTTGACCTCAGCCCAATCAGTTTCAGTATATACAGGACTCTCTTTCATATGGCCCCTCTTTTTCTCACCCCAATTTCTGCCCCTTTCTCTGTACTGGTGTCTTTCCTTCTTACTACAACAGACAAGCAGGAGGATAAAAATTATTTTTAAAATATGGTTTAAATTAATGTTGAACTCTACTTTAGTTCCTAAAAGAGCTTTTATTGTGTAATGCAACCTACACAAAAAGAATACACACACATTTAAAGAATAATAAATGGAATTTTTATACCCACCACTCAGAATAAGAAATAGAATATTACCAATACCTTTGAGTCCTGAGTCTTTATCTCTTAAATCCCACACTCCCCCGCTTTACTGAAGGACCCACTATCCTGCAATTACAATGAACTATTTCCTTGCTTTTCATTATCTTACTACAAATGTTATAGATTCTTAAACAATGTATTATTAAATTTTATGTTTTGGGGCTCCTTGTATAATATACTTTTCCCTTTTCATGCAGTATTACATTTCTGAGACTTATCCTGGTTGGTCCGTATACCCCTAGTTCAGTATTTTTACTGTTATATGGCATTCCATTATTTAAATATATCAAATTTATGTTATGGATGTTGGGCTTTTTAAACAAAGATTTTATTTTCAGAGAGAAGGGAAGTGAGGGAGGAAGAAAGAGAGAGAAACATTGACTGGTTGCCTCTCGCACACCCCCAGCTGGGGACCTAACCTGCAACCCAGGCAAAGCCCTGACAGGAAAGTGAACCAGTGACCTTTCAGTTTGCAGGATGGTGTTCAATCCACTGAGCCACACCAACCAGGCTGGGTTGTTTTTAGTTGTTTCCTTGTTTTTAGGAAATTTCAGGGGGGAATATATCTAACAGTAAACTACTGACTTATGGGTATGTGCATGTTCAATATCTTAGATAACTCCAAACTCTTTCCCAAAGTAGCCGTATCAATACCCATTCCCTTAAGGCATGAATAGGTGCTAGGATTGCTTTGCATCTTCTAAACAGTATTGATATTTTTAGGCTCCTAATTTTTTGACAAGTTGATGGCTATAATAGTATCTCACTATAGTGTTTTCTTAATAGAATTTATTTTTTGAGCAGTTTTTGGTTCACAGCAAAACTAAGCAGAAAATAGAGTTCCCATTATCCCTTGCCCCACACCCTCCCCCATTATCAACATCCAGAGAGGCACATTTTTTATAATCTTTGAACTTGTATTGACACATCCTATCACCCAAAGTCCATAGTTTACATTAGAATTCACTCTCATGTTACACATTCTGTGGATTTGGGAAAAAATATATTTATGTATCATATATGATATATATTATATATGATATACTGGGTCCAGCACAAATAACCTCCCCCTTTTTATTACAACATCTTTTATTGCAAAATCACAAGCATGTAATTCTATAGCATAACAATATCACACTCAAGCATACCACATAACATTTTAGGTGAAATGTTCAAATTAAAACTATAAATTATTGCACCCATATTATTACCCTACCAACCACACTCAAGCAAGTCTTGAGTGTGTATTGTCACACACTCTGTATATTGTCACACACTCTGTATTGTCACACACACTGTATATTGTCAAAACAGTAGAGGGGGTAGGGAAAGGGAGAGAGAGAGAGAGAAGATGGGAGGATAAAGAAAGGGAGGGGGAGAGATCCACCATTATAGTATCATATAGAATAGTTTTACTACCCTAAAAATCTTGTTCTTTGTCTGTTCATTCCTTTCTCTCTTCTAATCCTTGGAAAGAACTGATCACTTCACTGTTTCCATAGTTTTACCTTTTTCAGAATGTCATATAGTTGGAATCATATAACATGCAGCCCTTTTAGATTGGCTTCTTTCACTAGTAATATGCATTTAAGGTTCTCTCTGACTTGTCAAAGCTTGATAGCACTTTTTTTGTGCTGAATAATATTCCATTGTATGGATATACCACTGGTTGCTTATCTATTCCCTTTCTGAAGGACATCTTGGTTGCTTCCAAGTTTTGGCAGTTATGAATAAATCTGCTTTAAACCTTCATGTGCAGATTTTTGCTTGCACATGTTTTAAACTCATTTGGGTAAAATACCAACTATCATAGTTGCTGGATAGAATGATAAGAGGTGTTTAGTTTTGTAAGAAACTGCCAAAATGTCTGCCAAACTGTCTGCCAAACTGGGTGTACCATTTTGCATTCACACTAGCAATGAACGAGAGTTCCTGTTTCACATCTTCATGAGCATTTGCTGGTCAGCATTTTGGATTTTCACCATTATAATAGGTATATAGTGTACTTTGTTGTTTTAATTTGCATTTCCCTAATGACATATGATGTTGAACATCTTTTTATATGTTTATTTGCTGTCTGTATGTCTTCTTTGGTGAAGTATCTATTTAAATCTTTTGCTCACTTTTAATTGGGTTGTACATTTTCTGGTCGTTGAGCTTTAAGAGTTTTTGTATATTTTTAAAGGTTTTTATTTTTATTTATATTTAGAAAGAGAGGAAGGGAAGGAGAGAAACATCAATGCGTGGTTGCCTCTTGCACGCCCCCAAGTGGGACTTGGCCTACAACCCAGGCATGTGTCCTGCTGGGAATCGAACGAGTCACACTTTGGTTTACAGCCCACACTCAATCCACTGAGCTGTACCAGCCTGGGCTTGAAGTTTTTATATATTTTTAATAAGTATTTTATCAAATAAGTCTTTTGTAAACATTTTTACCCAGACTGTGACTTTTCTTCTCATTCTCTTGATGTTTCACTATAGTTTTAATTTGTATTTTCCTGCTAAAAAATGAGGTGATTGTTTTTTCTAAAGTTCAGTGGCCATTATGTTTTTTTCTAAAGTAAAATGCTTGTTCAAATCTTGTCTCTTTTTCTATAAGTTTGTCTCTTAATTATAAAACTTTAAAAGAATTATTTATTCTGGATAACCTTTTGTCAGTTATGTTATTTTCTGTCTTCATATAATTTATGGCCTTCCTTTGAGCTATTTTTATGATATGATGTGATGAACAAAAATTCTTTTATTTTTAATGTAACCTAATTTTTCAGCCCTTTCTTTTATGATTTAATATTCTCTTCCATATTCTGAAGTCATAAAGATACCCTTCTATATTGTTTTCTAAGAGTTTTATAGTTTTGACTACATAAGGCTTTAATCAATCTGGAATTGATTTCCATGTTTGGTGTAAATAGGAGTCCAATTCCAACTTTTTTCGTATGTTTGCCCAACTGTCTAGTAGCATTTACTGAAATTATTTTGGAATTTGGAGGAGAACTGCAATGCAGTTTTAGATCAATTTGGGAAAAACTGATTCTTTATTAAGTTTCTAATCCATGAACATGATGTTTCTCTGTATTTACATGTCATCTTTAATATCTTTCAATAAAGCTTTATAATTATCTTCATAAAGGCCTTGCACATCTTATTGACTTTTTTTTAAAATCCTGGCTTATTAACTTTTATTATAGGAAAATTTATGTGTTTATGTTTTTGCATATGATTTTTTTTTAATTTTTATTTTATTGTATTTATCTTTAGATGGGAAGGGAAGGAGAGAGGGAGAGAACTATCAATGTATGGTTGCCTCTTGTGCGTCCCCTGCTGGGAACTGGCCCGCAACCCAGGCACGTGCCCTGACTGGGAATCGAACTGTGGTTGTTTGGTTCCCAGGCCCGTGCTCAATCCACTGAGCTACACCAGCCAGGGCAGCATATGATTTTTAAGTAAACTTTTTATTTTGGAATAATTTTAGACTTATAGAAAAGTTGCAAAGATAATATAGAATTCTATTACACTTTTCACACAGTTTATCCCAATGTTAAAATCTTAAATTGCCATAGTAAATTTGTCAAAACTAAGAAACCAACATTGGTACATTACAATTAACTGAATTCCAGACTTCAGATTTCACCAGTTTTTTAAAATTTGATCTTTGTTGTGTTTTTTCCAATACCATTTAGTCTTCTTACATCCCCCTCACCCCATCAATCACCACACTGTTGTCCATGTCCATGAGTCTTTTTTCCCTTTTTACTCAATCCCTCTATTCCCTTACTTTGCCCCCTAACCTCTAGCTGTTATCCTGATTTCCATCTGAGAGTCTGTCCCCATTTTCCTTGTTATTCAGTTTGTTCATTAGATTCCACATATGAGTAAAGAATTTCACCAGTTTTTACACAAATGTACTCAGTAATCCAAGATACATATTGCATTTGTCTCTTTAGTTTCCTTTGCTCTTTGACTTTCTTTCCTTGTTCCACCTGACTTTTACAGTTTGTTTTTGAAAGGTTCACTATTTTTTATTATATTTTTTGCATTTTTTAATCCCTTTATCTTTTTCTCCCATCTCCCTGACCCCCTTCCCATTTGGCAACCACCAAAACGTTCTCTGTACCTATGATTCTGTTTCTGTTCTGCTTGTATGTTTGTTTTGTTTCTTTAGATGCAATTGTTGATAGATATGTATTTATTGCCATTTTATTGTTCATAGGTTTTTAAAAAACGTTCCAAATAGGCTGAATGCTAGCAATATACCAGAAAAAAAGCATAATGTTTTGTGGTCATGTCCACAGCAAATGAGAAACTGCATTCTAAAAGCCTTGGTAATGACCATTATTGTTCATAGTTTTGATCTTCTTCTTCTTAAAGGAGACCCTTCAATATTCATATGATACTAATTTGGTGGTGATGAACTCCTTTAGCTTTTTTTTTGTCTGGGAAACTCTTTATCTGTCCTTCAATTCTAAATGATAGCTTTGCTGGGTAGAGTAGTCTTGGTTGTATGTCCTTGCTTTTCATCACTTTGAATATTTCTTGCCAATCCTTTCTAGCGTGCAGAGTTTCTTTTGAGAAATCAGCTGACAGGTTTATGGGAACTCCCTTATAGGTAACTAACTGCTTTTCTCTTGCTGCTTTTAAGATTGTCTCTTTGTCTTTAACCTTTGGCATTTTCATTATAATGTGTCTTGGTGTGGGCTTCTTTGGGTTCATCTTATTGGAACTCTGTGCTTCATAGATTTGTATGTCTATTACCTTCACCAAGTTAGGGAAGTTTTCTGTCATTTTTTCAAATAGATTTCCAATTTTTTACTCTTTCTTTTCTCCTTCTGGCACCCTCATTATGCAAATGTTGGTACATGAAGTTGTCCCAGACGCTCCTTACACTATCCTCATTTTTTTGGTTTCTTTTTTCTTCTTGCTGTTCTGATTGGTTGCTTTTCTCTTCCTTATGTTCCAAATTGTTTATTTGATTCTCAGCTTCATCCACTCTACTGTTGTTACCCTGTAATTTGTTCTTCATTTCAGTTAGTGTATCCTTCATTTCTGACTGGATCTTTTTTATGCTGTTGAGGTCCTAATTAATTTCCTTGAGCATCCTTATAGCCAGTGTTTTGTATCTAGTAGACTGCTTGTCTCCATTTTGTTTAGTTCTTTCTGGAGTTTTGTTCTGTTATTTGTTCTTTTATTTGGTCCATGTTTTTTTGTCTCCTCATTTTGGCAGCCTCCTTGTGGTTGTTTCTATGTATTAGGCAGAGCTGCTACATCTCCCTGGCTTGACAGAGGGGCTTAATGTAGTAGGTGTCCTTTAGGGTCCAGTGACATAGCCTCCCCTCTTACCCAAGCTGGGTACTCAAGGTGCACCCACCATGTGGGTTGTGTACACCCTCCTCTTGTAGTTGAGCCTTGATTACTGTTGGCAAATCCAAGGTCAGCCACTGCCTATTGCTGTCTGGGGTCACACAGCATAATCTACAAAACAATCTGTAGATAGCTGCTACTTATACTAGGCTTGGAAGTGCCCCAGAGTAGCCAAGCTGTATACCAACATGGGCTGCTGCTAGTGCTAGACTTGGGGTGACATAGCAAGAACTGTGGGACTTGCTGGAGCCAGGTGCAGCTGGTTTGAGCAAATTTAGGAAAATCTGAAGCATGGGCAAGACAAGCCATTCATATGGAAAAGCCACTGGAAACAGCCTGGGTGGGCTTGAAAGTTAGGTGGAGCATGGTGTCAGGAAATCACCAGGATGAGTCAAACAATGTGAGCCAGGTTGGTGGAGTCTCAGATATGATGCCCTCCTGCTGGCTCTGTGGCTCTGTGGCTCTGTGGTGGGGAAGGGCTCAGAAAGGAACAATGGCCTCTGCCAGCGCTCCTGTGTGGGAGAAACTGCCCCCACCCCTGCTGTCTCCCTGATCCTGAACAATTCATTTCCTCCTTATATGTCTCTGATGCCTCTTAATCTGTTGCACTCATACTGGAGCTCAGAGGGAGGGAGTCTGAGTAAGTCTGTGTACAGGCTCTTTAAGAGGAACTGCCTGGTATTCCAGAAGTTTTTATCTTCCACAGCCTCAATCCCCACTGGTTTTTACAGTCAGAAATTTGGGAGATGATATTATCTTCATGGCACTGGAACCCTGGGCTGGGGGTCTGGTGTGAAGCTAGGACCCTTCACTCCCAAGATATCTCTCCCTATTTTTATCTGCTACTGTGGGTATATGCTGGCATTTGTATTAACAAAAGGTAAAAGTGACAAAGAAGTAAAATTGGTTGTAAAAATGTGCTTATCATATATATATATATATATATATATATTTGTTCTTCATTTCAGTTAGTGTATCCTTCATTTCTGACTGGATATATATATGTGTATATGTGTGTGTATATATATATACACACACATATACACATATACACATATATACATATATACATATATATATATATCTTGCATGGACAAGACAATACAGATCAGCACAGAGTATTAACAATGTTTCCCCAGAACAGAGATAATGTTCTCTCTCCAGCCTCAATTTCATCCACTCTATTCCAAACACCCTATGCATTAACTAGCTCATTGTTTTTCCAGTGGTCGAAGGATAACCTGAATCAGAACCACTTGTGGTATGTGTTATGGTGCAAATTTCCAGAGAATATGTTTCAATAAGGTCTGATATTACACCCAAGAATCATTATTTTAACAAGCACACCAGATGAATCTGATGCCCTAAAGTTTGAGAACTACAACACTGCCACACTCCTCACAAAACATCTGGAATGTATTGTTTCATCAGATGTTTTATTTGCTTCAAAAGAATAGTTGCATTTTTATAAAAGCCTTCAGCCAGAATTCACTTTGTTGTTGGTGGTGGTGGTTAATGAAATGAGTAAGTCTAGGAATTCTAATTATTTTGTTAGCCCTCTCTAGTTCTAACCAAGTGACTCTAAGTGACGATAGAGAGAAGTAATCCTATTGAACTCTATTTCACCCTTTCATTTTCTAATCTGGAGACGGCTTTCTTGAACCAGTCCACATTGTTTTCAGATGATACTTCAACACTTTTTCTTTTCTGTCAATACGTTTTGGTAAAAATAAATTCTTATGGAAAGAAACTATCCCATCAAAAATCTATTATGTTAAAATATATTATTCTTATGTAAGTGTATAAGTCAAATACATTAAAGAAATTATATTAAAACTTCAATTTTTAAAATACAAATAACTTTTTTTATATAGGAGGAGCAAAGAGAACAGGAAACAGCACATATAAAAGGTACGTTTCCTCAACAATGTATTAGAAGAAATTGTAATCAACTTAGAGCAATTAGCATCTTAAAAATCAAGGGACTATTCTAAATGTTATCTAAGTATTTTTAAAAACCATGGAAATTCAAGGGAAACATTAACTTATTAGTATGTGAATGGGCATATATTTTTTAGAAAACAAAACTCACAATGTTAAATCTTAAATTAAAATGTGAAATTTAAATTTTTGTCCCTATTTATACCGAATGGTATCATAGTCATTGCCATATGGTTATGCCAGAAGATCAAAAGACCTGAGTGTTTTATAACCTTTTAGGTAGTTCATATCATGTCTTAGTATCTCAAAACATTATCCTCCTACATATTTAGAGCTACAGAATATAAAATGTAACAAGATGTTTAAAACAGCCTTAAAAATTAATGTTACACATTAATATCAAAAGTTAACATATAAAATACAGTAAAAGATATTTTAGGATATTGTATAAATGTGACCTTTCCTAAAACTACATTTTTAACACCAACTTCCAGCATGAATAATGTTATAGAAACAGGAGACTTAGAGTAACAAAAATCTAGATTGAAGTCCAATTTGTGTCTGATCTGCAGTGAGTCATTTCTCTAATTCTCAATCTTCTCTTCTGTAAAGCAGTGCAAATAATAACTACCTTGAAGAATTACTGAGAAGATAAATGAGATGTGGAAGTCTATCAAACTGCCTTGTCAATTATAAGACACTATAGGAATGTTAGTTGTCGTTTTTATTGGTATAAAGCCAACTCATAAGCCCTTTCTACTATGAACCAATCATTTTATAATCTGCCTACTCAAGGAGGCATGCATTTTTTAAATTTATTTTTAAAATAGGACAACATATAGCTTTAAATAGTTAAGAAACTATCTGTCTTTTCTGATTTTAAGGGACATTCCACAACTGAGATTTCTAGCCTATTTAGAATCTTCTTCTGTTTATAGTTTGATTTTATTTAGGACAGACTCTTCTATTCTTGATTACTATAAAAATATCTCTAACTTCCATTTACATGTTTAACATTGTATATATGATGATAGCAACTCTGATTTTTCACTATATCATCATCCTGTCCATTATAATCCTAAAAAGATTATACATTTCTAAAAGAAGCATTGTCCTTATAACTAAGATTTGGCTCACAAATATGTATCATTCATAGTAAATCTAATTTTCTTTTACAGCAAGTGATCACTCTAAAGATGAATTCTGCCTCACAACAAGAAAAGTGATTTGTGACCCTTCAGAGACTAACTCAACAACAAATTGGGGTGATGTTACCTTAAGCTCATCAACGTTACCATCTGATTCTTGTTACAGCCAAACTATAGAAGCGGCGGATGACTGGTGTACTGATGATTCTCTAGTGAAACAGAGCTCTTCAACGCCTTTTCTCAGGGAGCCTCTAATGGGAAAAGTATGTCCATACCTGTCAGCCAGTTCACTAGAAGAATGTACTGAATATGATAGTTTGTGATGGTGAAAAAGAGGACAGCACTAAGAAAATATTTTCAGGAAGAAATACAGAGGTTAAAATACAAACCTTCAACATAATATTGAATGACTTTTCTTTTGAAAATTTGTATACGCTAAAATCAGTAAAGTTAAAACTGAATTATCAGCTTCTGAATCTCTGAATATGTCTATAGCTATTCTTTTGCTTTTCCATAGAGTGGCCCTACTTCCCTTGCTGATTCTTATTTCTAGAAACAAAATTACAGGAAAAACTAGTGTGATATCATAAACATTAAGCTTAACTCTTTGTATCTCATCGAAGGACATAATAAATGATACAAAATAATGCAAATGTATTTTGACATATAGGAGAAATACTTTAAGAAATCAGCACAGATATGTTATTAATAAAACACAGCATTTTCTTATATTTTTTACATTTTCAATTTAATTTCAATGTGGGTATGGCTGGGTAAGGATACCTCCCTCAGCTTTTCCAAATTTTAAATACATAAAGTGCCCACCATTCAAGTATTAGTATGTCAAGATGCTGACAAGCAATATAATTTGGCTCCTCTAGGGGAACCTGGAACAATCTGTTTCTCAGAGTGGCCCCTCCCCCCGCTGTGATAAAATGGGAGCAGCCACATCATAGGCATCTGACTCAAGCTCAATAAATCAGAGGTCCCCTCTGATCTGAGAGGCCTTTGGCCAAATCTCTACTTATGGTTCTCAGGAATTTCTGACACCCACCATGTAATTAATCTTTTATTTCCTCCTAAATACTTTCCATGTAATTAGTCCCTTTTTTTCTTTCTCTTGAAAAAAAAAAAATTAGTTAATAAAGTATGATATTACTTCTGTGTTTAAATTACTCATAACAAGATAGATGTATATCTTCCCAAGAGATAAATCCTACCTATTACAATAAATGGAGAGAAACTTGTCTCGAATAAGACAGTAGTATTACCCAGGCCTACCCTTTCAGTCCCAGGAGAAACATTAACAAGGATTAGGACAAGTCTCTCTTTTGAAGCACTTCATCATTTCTACACAGTGTGTTTATGAGCAGCTAGACATCTCCCTGTATCCACCCCTAAATCTAAGTAAGCTATTTCAGCTCAAGTTCTCTAAGGAGCTGTTAAAAAAAAAGTAACTAGTCTTTGTTTCTTGGTGTTCTTAAACTTCTGCTTTACTGTCTATCTTAGAGAAAGAAGTCATCTCTAATTTTAGTAAGATCCTAAAACTACCCCAGGAATTTGAGGTTAGAAATTAGATATTCTAGCCTTGGTCTGACCAGTTGTTGGAATAAAGAAAACGTAAACCGGGGAGCTATGGGCTCTCATGTCCCACCTTGTGATTTGGGTAGAAAAACAACAGATCTGCAGTGAAAGACCAATGAAGCATTTGCAAAGTGAAAAGCAGAGATGAGGGATCAGGAGAACGTGATCCCTGACTTTCTAACTGTAGAGAGCAGGACCTGAGCCGTGTCTAGAGCATGTGCAGTGCAGCAATGACTCAGGGAAATGACACAACCCTCACATGCACAGTACAGCATGGCAGATGACGTGTGCTCATCTGAAGGGTAACACCACACTTTCATTTTTTAAGAAATACACTTTATTATGCTATTACACTGGTCCCCTTTTTTCTCCCCTCTATTCCCCTCAGCCCTGATTACCCTCTCCCACTAGCATTCTCCCTGCCTGCCCTTAGTTCATGTCCATGGGTGGTACATGTAAGTTCTTTGGTTTCTCCATTTCCTATACTACTCGTAAGCTCCCCCTGTCTATTTCGTACCTGCCAATTACACTTCCCTGTACCTTTTCCCACATCCTCCTCCCTCCCCTTCCCACTTCCATGTGATCTCCATTTCTGTGATTCTGTTCCTATTCTAATTGTTTGCTAAGTTTGTTTTTGTTTTTTTTAGGTTCAGTTGTTGATAGTTGTGAGTTTGTTGTCATTTTACTGTTCATGTTTTTGGTCATCTTTTTCTTAGATAAGTCCCTTTAACATTTCATGTAATAAAGACTTGGTGATGATGAACTCCTTTAACTTGACCTTATCTGGGAAGCACTTTATCTGCCCTTCCATTCTAAATAGCTTTGTTCTCATGCCCTCTGCTGGGGACCTGGCCTGCAATCCAGGTATGTGCCCTGACTGGGAATTGAACCATGACCCTTTGGTTCACAGGCCCATGCTCAATCCACTGAGCTACACCAGCCAGGGCCTCTTGTCTTTCTATTGTACTAAAGTACATTCCAAACTCTGTACCCTCTCCCGTACAGCTTTAAATGAGGCAATTCCTTTTTGCCTGATAGACTGGGATGAGCTACTGGTATTAACATATATAGTGTGACCATACATATTATAAACATGTAGTATTCTAGGTATCAGTGTGAATAAGTAAATATGCACATACATATAATACACATACATATACTCATACGTATTGATATCTCTAATTCCAACCCAATCGAGTACCATGTTTTTTTTCTCCTGGGTCCTACTCTGCATGAAGATCAGCTTAGTCCTTTCTAAGGAAGTGATACTTGAATTGAAATTAGAATAATATTTGGGATCCAGCCATGCAAAATTCTAGAAGCAGATCATTATAAGCAGAGGGAACAATAAGTACAAAAGCCTAAGGCAGAAATAAGTGCAGTATGTTTGAAAAACAGAACAGCCAGGTGGCTGGAATGTACTGAGCTACAAGGAGGTGGCTACTATGAAAAAAAAAAAGAAAATCTGTTGGTGAGGTTGTGGAGAAATTGGAACCCTTGTACATTGTTGGTGGAGTATAAAATGTTGCAGCCATAATTGAAAACAACATAGAAGTTCTTCAAAAATTAAAAACAGAATTAACATATGATCCAGCAAACCCTGAAGAATTGAAAACAGGATCTCAAAGACATACTTGCACACCCATGTTCATAGAAGCATTATTCACAATAGCCAAAAGATGGAAGCAACCCAAGTGTCCGGTTACAAAAAGACAAATGCTGTATGATTCCACTTAGATAAAGTATCTAAAGCAGTCAATTCACAGAGATGGGAAGTAACATGTTGGTTGCCAAGGGCTGTAGGGAAGGGGCCTAGCTGAGATCAGGTGCATTCAGGGTGGTCGTTCCTTGGCATAGTTGAAACTTCCATAGCTGGACTTCATGAGAGGTGTGTGTCTACATTAAGAAAGGAATAAGAACAGCTACAGTAATTTTCTGTTTTGAATTCTTTTTAAAAGGCTAATAATGCTTTTTTCTTTACTCAACAACTTTTTGGAGAAATTTTGCAATTTTTCAAAAGGTTAAAAAACAGTGTCTTGGGTGGAAGGTTTGAATTATGTAATAAATTTTTTAGAACCTAAGACAAAAAACTGCTGTTGGGACCCAGAGCAGAAGGCGACAACCTCAAACACGGAGACGAATCAGCTACTGTTAAATCTCCTAAAATTCTTTCTTTTTAAGATTTTATTTATTTATTTTTTAGAGAGAAGGGAAGGGAAGGAGAAAGAGAGGAAGAGAAATATTCATGTGTAGTTGCCTCTCATGCAATCCCTACTGGGGACTGAGCCTGCAACCCAGGCATGTGCCCTGACTGGGAATTGAACCAATGACCCTTTGCTTCGCAGTCTGGCACTCAACCCACTGAGCCACACCAGTCAGGGCTTAAGATTCTTATTGACCCCAAAGTTGATTGCTGTCCCCAGCCACAAAGACTGAAGGATGTGCCCTTTTCATTGTGACATTCTTCTTCACCTTTATTGAGAACTTCCAGAACTATCCCTGCTCTGTATTGGGGGAAAGGAGGACAGGGGTTTAGCAGCAGGTGGGAGACAGAAGATACTTGGATTACAGTGTTCCAGTGTTCCTGGTAAAATGCCGCAGTGAAGACTTACATGGCGAGGGAGACAGAAAATTCCTTGTCAAATGGTGAGAAATGCAGGTATAGTAAATGTGTTTCTATGTGACTGCAGAGCCCTTTGCCCCTTCTTTGAAATTACCCCCAGGTTCAGCCCTTGCTGTGGGGTTAGGTGGCCATGACTGTGACCTCCTCCTCAACATCCTTTTGACTAGCAGAATGGATCAGAGTTCACACCTGGTCCAAGTTGAGTTTAATTCTTTTTCTCTTGGAAATTTCAAGTTGGTATTCAAAGATGATAGGATTCAACTGGGGAAACCAAAGTTAGTCTGAATGTATTTCAGAATGGGAGATTTGCTGAGTTTTTTCTGGATGTCTGTGTCAGGGTGAGGGCAGGTCAGAGCCATTTAAGGCTGGGCCTTCGACATTTGAATTCCATCTCTGCCATTAATGCGACATGAAACATTAGGCACATTTATCTTCCCCAAAGTTAAGTTTCCAGGTAAGAAAGATGTAGTTAAAAAGTGCTTACCTTTCAGCACTGATGTGAGAATTTAATGAGATAAAAGATATGAAATCACTGTGGCTAGTCATGGGCAATGTTTTTGTAATAAAATGAATAATAGAAAATATCAGACTGTATGACACATAGTAAGGGTTAGTATTGTTTTGGGAAAGTTTTGGCTCAGGTTTATGTGTATATAAGTGTGTGTGAACTGTATCATACTATAAACTATATTTCTTACTATAAGCTGTGGTATTGCTTTTTTATGTTTAAAATCAGTGTTGCTCAACATATGGACCAGAGACACTCACATTAGAACCATCTGGATACCTGCTAAAATTACAGATTCTTGAACTCCACTGTCCAGAATCAGAATTTCTGAGGGTAGACTCTAGGAGTCTGTACTTCAGCTACTTCCCCAGATAAGTCTCACACACATTCTGAAACCTGAGAACTAGCACTTTAAGCCTACAGAAGTTATCCAAACATTCGCTATTATTATATAACTAAACTCATGTCTTCATTCAAACACCATTTATGGAACACAACTCTACTAGGACCTCTGTGAGGAGCAAAGAGGAGGGGACAATTATTCTGAGTAATGTAGCATCTATAGTGTTCTTGAATTTTGGTTGGTTTGATAACGTCTAGTTGCATTTCATGTTTTGTTTACAAAAGACAACTAACTCTAAGGCAGGAATTCCCAACCACTATACCTCAAAATGTTTATGAAGCTTCCTAAGGTATTGACCTCTTCAACTCTCAGAAAGTTGAATTGTGAGTTACTTCTAAAAGTGTGTCATTTTTAGAAGCACTAGCAAAGGCACAGGATGGTTCAAATATTGTCACTAATAATCGAGTGCAGATTAGAATTTATGTGTACTAACGCCTGCTACTCAAACGCGGCCCTCAGACCAGAAGCACTGGCATCATTGGGATGATTGCTGGAAATGCAGAACCACAGGCCCATCCCAGACCTACACTCGTGTTTGAGAAGCACTGTACTAAGGGAAACATGTAATCAGTTACCTAACTTCTGCTCTTTTATAGGGATTGTTGGTTGACTATATAATCATATAATCATTGGAGAGATTTTTTTAAATTCTTAAAGTGGGGAAATTTATCCTTAATAGAAAATGTATTCATAATTCCATTCTCTTTTCTTTAAAAAAATGTATTTTTTCCAATTACCATCTGTCCTCCTTATACCCTCTTCCACCTCCCCACCTCCCCCTCCCCCCACGATCACTACACTGTTGTCCCTGTCCACGAGTTCTTGCTCTTTTTTGCTTGATCCCGCCACCCATCAACCCTCACACCCTCAAAGCTCCCTTTTCTTCTACAAAACACAAAAATGTACATATTTTACAATATTGGAATCATACCATAATACATGATTTATATCTTTCTCTTTTCATTTAATTTATTATGAGTGGTTTTTTAAAAAAAAATTAGACTGGTACCTATCCATACCAGTTAAGATTTCCTTAGTATGGATAAGGTAAAATAATGAATGTAGGTAAGCCATAAATGTGACATCCAGTTCTAAAGTGGCAATGTTGAAAGGGGCCTTAAATATTATTTTGTTTAAACTTTTTAGTTATAGTTGGAGAAATTTACTCACAGGAAGCAAAAGTGTTTCACCAAAGATAACATGCTTAGGTAAACATATGTATTGGTTGAACTATTAGGTGTCAGGACCTGTGGCAGGGTGACCAATTGTCCTTGCCCGAAAACTGTGGGACTTTCACTGCAAAAACTGGAACAGTCCCGGGCAAACCTGGATGGTTGATCACCTATTGCTCAGCATTAGAGATAGAACAATTTCTGAGGTTTGGCCTCTACTCTCAAGTGTGAAAGACACACAACTTTGTGAACAGATCATTACAATATGCTGTGATTAAGTACCAAAAGAGCACCCAGTCTGTGAGTGAGGCAACACTTCTGAGATCCTGAAAGCTATAGGAAAAGAAGGAAGTTAACCAGGTGAAAGCCAGAGTAGGAATGAGAGAGTTTAGAAAGCATTCTAGCCTGGCTGGTGTAGCTCAGTGCATTGAGCGCGGGCTTGCAAACCAAACATCCACAGTTTGATTCCCAGTCAGGGCACATACCTGGGTTGCAGGCCAGTTCTTAGCAGGGGATGCATGAGAAGCAACCTTACATTGGTATTTCTCTCCCTCTCTCCTTTCCTTCCCCTCTAAAGATAAATAAATAAAATATTTTAAAAAATTAAAAAAAAAGAAAGCATTCTAATCTGAAGGATAACTACAACAAAGACACAGTAGTGAAAAATAATACTAAGAATTTACTGTGCCAAGCGCTATGTTATTTATTATCTTCTTTAATCTTCACAACTGCATAAGTTTAGATTTATCATACAAGTGATAAAAATTCCATTGGAGGGTTTTAAGCAGGAGAGTAAAATAATTGTATACTTTAAATATAAAGGATTACACTGGCAATATATAAAGTGCTTTTTAAAAACTCCACTACATATGTGCTATTTTGAAATACTTTTAACTTAATCATCCCCCAAGGCCAGTTTCGTAAGAGGGATTCCAGGTTCCCAGTACAGTTTAAAATCAAGTTAATTCTTCTACTCTATCTGTGCCTTCTATGTCTCTCTATGTCGTCTTTTAGCTTTCTACCAATGCACAAAATTGTGTAGGGAAATCATGTTGTCAGGTTTTGTAACAGGAGCTCCCTCTGTTGATTGTGTGGCAATAAAACAGCAACCATTTGACCTGTGGCAGAAACAATTGCTTTGGATGTTTACAGTAAATTTTTTTTCTTGTTTCCAGGAAAATCAGAGGTCTTTGCCCCTAAATTACAATAATTTATAACATATTCAGATGCATATATGACCCAGTTATTGGGTTGTTTAAGTTTAAAGCCAAAGAAATATTTTCATACTTTGCATTTGCCATTTTCACTGTCATTGTTCCATTTCTTCATCGAAGACCCATTTCCACTCATTAAAATGAACGGCTATTTGAATTTCATAATAGTATTATCTAGACTTTCATTTCCTATTATGCCTAAATGAACTTTATTATTATCAATTTTCAGTAATAATCACTCGTTAGAAATGACGTTTCTTTACAACTTCCAGATTGCCTAAGTTCAGGCATGACAAGTTGGCTCCCAACTGTTCCGAATGAATTCCTGGCAGACAGGCTGCAGTGAGAGCCCTACCATGTAGCACTGACCCTTTAAGACTGTAGACAGAGCCCTGGCTGGTGTGGCCATGTGGATTAAGAGCTGGCCTGCAAACCAGAAGGTCACTGGTTCAATTCCTGGTTGGGAACATGCCTGGGTTGTGGGCCAGGTCCCCAGTTGGAGGCAATTGTGAGGCAACTAATGAATGTTTTTCTCCCTTTCTTTCTACCTCCCCTTCCCTCTCTCTGAAAATAAATAAAGAAAATCCTTAAAAAAAAAAAAAGACTATAGACAGAGTCATTCACTCATTCAACAAATACCCAGTGGGACTTCCTATGAACCAGCTCTGTGCTCCAGAGACAGATTAATAACAGAGGCCCTGATCCCAGAACCCTTTAGTCTAGTGAGGAAGATATTTGACATCTGAAGCAATACCTCTAACTTGAAGTAGACCATAAGTATAATTACAGTGATGTACCAGCCATAAAAGCAGAAGGAAATATTAAATATGATTGAGAGAATTCAGGCAGACATCTTGAAGAGGATACTATTTGGCCTGAATAGGACATAAATTCCATGTGGCAGGAACTTTTGTCTGTTTTGTTCTCTGCTCTATCCTGAGTTCATACAAGTGTGACTGCCACATAGTAAATGCCTACTAAATAGCTATTGAATGAATGAGTAGATTTTGAGGTCAGTAAGAATTTTAGTGATGAAAAAAAGCAAAGAAAAAAATTCCCTGTTGAAAAGGTTTAGCCTCAAAGCCAGGGAAATTATTACCTTTTGTTTGTTAACCTGCTTAAACCTTTCCCTTGGCTCTCAATTATTTTTAGGATAAAATTCTGTCCCCTGTCCACTTCTCCAGAGTCAGATCCATGTATCCCAAACCAAACCATCAGGGTTTACAGATGTCTGGTGGAGAACTGAATATTCTGTATGAAGTGTTCATGTGCCATGTAAAGTATAAAATATAATACAGGTTATTAATAAACATACTGATCCTGTGTATATGTTTCAAGTTGGGATCTATTCAGTTTCAAGTAATAGAAAATTCAATTCAGATTTTGTTAACTAAGGAAAGGATTTATTGGCAAATGTAGCTGAAAGTCAAGCAACAGGGCAGACTTCAGGGCAGTTCAACCAGGGCTTCTCTTCGATTGCTCTTCAGTTGTCTCATCTCTGACCAATGTATGCAGTTCCTACAACATAATCCTTGAACGGACTTTTCCCATGGATACAAATTAGCAGCTACCAGAAAGGAGGTTATATGCTTTCTTATTTACAGGCCGCAGGAGAGAGCACTATTTCTCAAAACCAGTGAATGAAAGTTCCAAACTTGACTAAAACTATCTCTGAACTGCTTTCTGTAGTCAAAGGACTGCCGTATATGGTTGACTTATACCTCATTTACCAGAGTGAATCATATGTCAAGGGGGATAAGATTGCTCTTCCTGGATTCTGTCCATCAGAGTCCACCTCTAGACCTGGGTTGGAGTCAGTCACACAAGGAGAGAGGAATAGCTGTCAAAGGAAAATAAGAGCATGGATAAGATGGGGGAAACAGAAAGTAAGTGCTGGATAAGCAACTAGTGAACACCTAACATACATAAGCTTTTGGATTGGCAAATAGGTATCAACCATTACTACTATTTTTGTTGAGGTCACATACAATTCCTACTGGCTGTGAAACCACTGGCATTTCTGAGCCTCCTTTCACTACTGTTCCATCACGTGTTCCAATCTCTCTCCAGGAACCCCTTTTGCCCAGCAGACTCCTTCCGGGGATGGCTTCCCCAGCCTTCAGTCTGGTCAGGCATCTGCATCAGGCTCTCACAACCCTCTGGTCCTCCTTCAGGGTAGCATCAACATGCTGAGATGTGATTGTCTGTTTCCATGGCTGGCTCTCCCACTGTCAGGGAGTTCTGCAAAGATACTGTTAGCTTTTGGCTGTGAATAACAGAAACCTAATGCAAACTGACTTAAACAATATGAGAATTTATTATTTCTCAAAATAGAAAGTCTATGGATAGTGTAGACTCCAGGACTGCACCGACCAGGGTTCAATGGTGACGTGAAGAACTCATGTTTTCTCCCTCTCTCTACCATCTTCATAGTTCATCCTCAGGCTATTAACAGGATAGCTAAACAATTTCAGGTATTACATAACCCAGAGGAAGATGAGGAACCTTCCCTTTCTTTGGAATAACGGAACATTTCCGAGAAGCTCCCCAGCAGACTTGCCCTCATCTTCTTGGCTACCCCTACATTAGTCACTTGTAAGGGGAATAATATTACCACCAAGGGTGTAGGCTAATCATCCACACTAGGGTGGAAATTGGTTACTATTTGTGTAAGCTACTGCACCAAGGTCCTGCTGTCACGCCTCATGCCCTGACACTCTGATATGCATCTGCCTTTGCGGCTCCGTTATCCACCCCGCCCTGAAACCCACTACTATGATCATACCCCAGGTCCTATCTTTACCAATAATGCATCCTTCCATAATTTCAACTTCAAGCACTTCATTCTCTGACCTTCTATATTTCCAGCTCACTTTTTTTACTGCTCCAACTCCAATGATCTTTCAATCCCACAAGGACTTATATTTCACTGATGATTCTACTACATTTTCACTCTCCGTCACCCCCTTCATGTTCTCACTTCCCTTTCTACCTAGCTTAAATTTCATAGTCAATCACTATAATCACTGCCTTGTATATACTATTAACTTCCTGTGCCCATTCATTTCATGATTCTCTTTCAATGGACTACAGCCCTGCTCATATAACTCCCAGCTCATTCTGTGCACCAAGACCCCTCAGGATGACTGGAGAAAAATACACAACAATGTTAATTAGTCTGACTCTACTTGTAATGGGTCTTTACTACTGAAAAATAAAGCTGCTCAGCAATCATAACACACTAGTCCATTTTATCTTTCATTACAGTAGATGACCTCCCGACGGATTTTTAGGAGATTTTTCAATCTCCTAAAACCTGCAACACCTCCTTTCGTGTGCTTGCTTTTAGCTGCTTTTTCCGCAATTTCTCTTCCTGAGAAAACAAAGGCAGCCAGAAGAGAACTTCCTTAGGTTCCCACCACCACATCCAGCCACCTAGCTGCATCTGTGCCCATACCCTTTGCTTTCTCTGTTAATGTGGATTCACAGTCTGTAAAACTAGCATCCCATCCCTCCTCACCCACTCCAGGATATTGCCCAGCACTTCTCGCATTCACTACCCTGCATCGTCAATATTTATTTTTTAAACCAGTGGTTCTCAGTCAGGGGTGATTTTTGCCCACTTCCTCCCTCTCCCCCAAAGGACATTTGCCAATGTCTAGAAACCCCATACTTACCATAACTGAAGAAGTGGGGGATTTCCACTGCCATCTAGTGGGTAGAATGCCAGGAATGTTTCTAAACTTCTTACTACATGCTCCATAACAAAAAAATTATTTTGCCCAAGATATTACTAGTGCCAAAGTTGAGAAACCCTAAACTAGATCATTCCTATAAGCACACACATATAAATGCTGGTATTTCTCCCATCTTAAAAGTCACCCTCCCCTGACTCCACAACCCCTTTCAACTTCAGCCCTATTTCCTGCTCCTCTTTACTACACAAGTCCCCCAAAGCCTTATCTACTCCACTGTGTCCACTCCTTTCCTCTAAGTCTCACTTTTCCAATCTAGCTATGCCCCCAGTACTCTATCGGAATTTCTCTTGTCAAGGTCACCAGTAACCTCCATTGGTTAAGTCTGACAGTCACTTTTCGGGAGCACACGATTGGGTTGATCATTACCTTTTCCTAGAAACATTTTCTTCATTTCATTTCTAGAATCTGCCCTCTTCCGGTTTTCTGTATGTAAGTCCTCCTCAGTCTCCTTTTCTGGTTTCCATGTCCTCACCTCTAACCGTTGGGGTGCCCAAAGTTCAGTCTGTGGACTTTTGCTTGTGTATACTCACTTCCTTGGTGGCCTCATGCAGCTTCAAATGTCATCTACATGCTGATGAATCCCAAATTTTTATCTTTACCCTGAATTCCAGACCCATATATCTAATTGTTTACTCATTAACTCCACGTGAATATTTAATATGCATAACATAAAACTTAGTATTTCCAAACTGAACTCCAGATCTTTCTCTTAAAACTTGCTTTTTCCTCAGTCTTATTCATTGAATAAATTACATTTTTCCATTTCCTTAAGGTAAAACCTTGGTGTCACCCTTGACTTCACTCGTTCATACCTTGGTAAGCAAATTTACCAAGCCCTACCTTTAAAATATTGGATTGGTTACAACAAAAGAAAAAAGCAAACAAAATATAACTAGAGTCATTGAAATTAAGAACAATCTAACAACAGCCAGAGGGGAAAGGGGAGGGGACAGTGGGGGGAGGGGTTTTCAGGAACTACTATAAAGGACACATGGACAAAACCAAGGGGAAGGGTAGAAGCAAGGGAGGGAAGTGGATTTGGAGGGGGTGCTGGGGAGGGGAGGGGAAAAAATATAGACAACTGTAACTGAACAACAGTAAAATAATTTAAATAAAAAATAAATAAAATAAATATTGGATTAGTCAATAAGTCTGTAGTTTTTTTCATAAAATAAGACACATTTTTCATTTTCACCAATAACTATATTGATGTGGATATTCTGAGTATGTTGGCTCTCTCCTGCATGGTATAAAGTTGATTGTTCTCAATTAATGTCTCCATTTGATTGCTATCGAGTTCAACTGGTCTACCCAACATGAAGCATCATCCAGAGAGAAATCTCCAGCACAACACTTTGCAAACTATTTTGACATATTCCGTCAGTCATAGCACCTTCTCCATACACTGTACAAAAATCTTATTTGCATTTCAGTTGCATTTTTACCTTTCTTGAGATAATAAAGCATAATAAGCCAAAAGTGTTGCATACTTTCTTCCAACTTCAATATTAAAATGGCTAATTTTTAAAAAAAATGACACACTGGTATGACAGCTATGTCAATACAATCCAACAAAAGCTAAAGACCACTGAGCACTACTAGAATGAAGCTAAACACCACTAAGCACTACTAGAGCTATCTTACAGAAAAAAAACCAACAAACTTTTTGGCCATCCCAATACTATATACAGAATCAGACCACTTACTCCCACTTCTGCTACCATCCTGATCTTAGCCATCATCAGCACTTCTCTGGATTATTGCAATAGCCTCTTAACTGGTCTCCCTACTTGCAACCTTATCCATTATCAACGCAGCAACAAGAATGAAAATGTGCCATCAGAAAGTTAATCATTCAAATTCAGATTTCTGGCCAAGATGGAGATGTAGGTAGACACACTGTGTCTCCTCGCACAACTGAAAGAAGAACAACAAATTTAAAAACAAAAAAAACCCCAGAACTTACAGAAAAATGAACTGTATGGAAATCCGACAACCAAGGAGCTAAAGAAGAAACACTCACCCAGACCGGTAGGAGGGGTGGAGATGTGCAGCCGGGTGGAGAGGACTCACGGGGACGTGGCAGATGGAGAACAGGGCGGTTCCACATTTGCAAGCAGATAAACTGAGAGGAACAAATGGGGAGCAAGACTGACTGAGCAACCAACCCAGGACTCCAGCGTGGGGAAATAAAGCCTCAAAACCTCTGACTGAAAACACCTGTGTGGGTTCAGGCGGCAGTGGGAGAAACTCCCAGCCTCACAGGAGAATTCACTGGAGAGATCCACAGGGCCCTAGAATGTACACAAGCCCACCCACCTGGGAATCAGCACCAGAAGAGCTCAATTTGATTGTGGGTAGTGGGGGAAGTGACTGAAAGCCGGCAGAGAGAGGAGCAAGTGGCAGTGTTCCCTCTCGGACCCCTCCTCCACATGCAGCATCACAACACAGTGATGTGGGTTGCCCCTCCCTGGTGAACACCTAAGGCTCTGCCCCTCACTTTGTAACAGGCACGTCCAGACAAAAAAAAAAAATGGCCCAAATGAAAGAACACATCACAGCTCTGGAAAAAATACAACTAAGCGGTGAACAGATAGCCAACCTATCAGATGCACAGTTCAAAACACTGGTAATCAGGATGCTCGCAGAACTGATTGAGCTCAGTTGCAAAATGAAGGAACAAATGAAGATTACCCAGAGTGAAATAAAGCAAAACATACAAGGAACCAACAGTGATGGGAAGGAAACCGGGACTCAAATCAACAATTTGGAGCAGAAGGAAGAAAGAAACAATCAGCCAGGACAGAATAAAGAAACAAGAATTAAAAAAATGAGGAGAGACTTAGGAACTTTCAGGACATCTTTAAACGTTCCAACATTGCAATCAAAGGGGTGCCAGAAGGAGAAGAGGAAGAGCAAGAAACTGAAAACTTATTTGAAAAAAATAATGGAGAACTTCCCCAATCTGGCAAAGGAAATAGACTTTCAGGAAGTCCAGGAAGCTCAGAGAGTCCCAAAGAAGTTAGACTCCAAGAGGACCACACCAAGACACATCATAATTAAAATGCCGAAGGATAAAGATAAGGAGAGAATCTTAAAAGTGGCAAGAGAAAAGGAGACAGTTACCTACAAAGGAGTTGCCATAAGACTGTCAGCTGATGTCTCAAAAGAAACCTTACAGGCAAGAAGGGGCTGAAAAGAAGTATTTGAAGTCATGAAAGGCAAGGACCTACATCCAAGATTGCTCTATCCAGCAAAGCTTTCAATTTAGAATGGGAGGGCAGATAAAGTGCTTCCCAGACAAGATCAAATTAAAGGAATTCATCATCACCCAGCCCTTATTATGTGCAATGTTAAAGAAATTTAGCTAAGAAAAAGAAGATAAAAAATGTGAACAGTAAAATGACAACAAACTCATAGTTATTAACAACCAAACCAAAAAAAAAAAAAAAACCAAAGCAAACAATGAGAACAGGAACAGCATCTCAGAAATGGAGATCACATGGAGGGTTATCAGTGGGGGAGTGGGAGGAGGAGAAAGGGGGAAAGGTACAGAGAATGATTAGCATAGGTGGTAGGTAGAAAGTACACAGGGGGAGGTTAAGAATAGTATAGAAAATGTAGAAGCCAAAGAACTTATATGTACGACCCATGGACATGAACTGAAGGTGGGGAATGCGAGTGGGAGGGGTGTGCATGGTGGAGGGGAATAAAATGGGGGAAATGGGACAACTGTAATAGCATAATCAATAAAATATATTTTTTAAAAAGAAAGTTAATCATTCACTCCTTGGTTATTCATTTTTTCTCCAAATAAAAATAAAAATTATTATAATGCCTGCTCTGCCCTTGTTACACTGGCCTCTGTGCTGTTCCTGGATCACACCAAACACACTCCACTCTCAAGGCTTGTGCACTTGCTCTTCCCTCTACCTGGAATGCTCTCATTTTTGTGAAAATGTAGGTCTTTGACCAAATATCACCTTCCTAGGGGGCCTTTCCTGATCTCTCTATCTTACTGATACTTCCTGTCCCTCTTCCCTGCTTTACTCTCCCTGGTTGTTAGCACCATCTAAAATACTGTATGTTTGCACTGGCTATGTGGCTCATTTGGTTGGAGCATTGTTCTGTGCACTGAAGGGTTGCCGGTTTGATTCCTTGTCAGGGCACACACCTACATTGCGGGTGTGGTCCCAGGTTGGGGCATGTACTAGGATGCGTCGACTGGGATAGGTTGGCAAGAAAACAATCGATGTTTCTCTTTCACATCTCTCTGTCTGTCTCTGTCTGTCTGTCTGTCTGTCTCTCTCCTTTCCTCTCTCTTTCCCCCCAAAATCCATGGAAACAGGTCCTTGGGTTAAGATAAAAAAATTAAATTAAATTAAATACTATATGTTTTACATATTTATTTGTCTGTCTGCCCCTAATAGAATGTAAGCTCCATGAATATATGTCTGTTTGGTTTACTCTTACAACCTCAATACTTAGAACAATGCCTCACACATAGTAGATTCTCCACCCTTATTGTAGAAAGTATGAGCCAACCATAATGACCACTCTAGGGAGGAACTCTGTCTGTCTTTTATCTGAGTCCCTGGTGCCCAACAGAGGCACAGAATAGGAACTAGTAAAAAAATGGATCTTCACTGTTGTTTTGAATAGTTGTGCCTGGCATGTGTTTCAGTGCTTTCTTGATTCTGGTGGGTAACAGTTTCTCCTCTTTTTCCATTCCTCAGATATTTCTGTGAGGAGACACTGATTTCCCTGGGCACTCTTCCTAAGTCACTTGGAATCTGGGTATCAGTATTCCCTTTCTCCTTGTTCCTGGGAATTTTACCCTGAGACCCCAGCCATGCCCTGGGCATACATGACACCGTCATTCCTGTAGGATCCATTTCTGGAACACTTGTGCTTTCCACCTATTTTTAGGTGCCTAACACCCTTACCAGACTGACTTCTCCTTCAGTGTAAAATGATATTTGACTTCTGTGTATCCCCAGTACTTGGGATAGGTCCCAAAACATAGTAGGCACTCTATAAATGGTACTTGGACTAAACACTTGCCATTGTTACTTTATTTTCTATCATTTTATAGTCTTCCATACTTCCATGTAGCCACCATAATAGCTTAGTAAATTTATTAGTAGACATGTCTACATGGTATTGTAATTAATAACATAGGCTTTGGAACACAGACTGAGTTCCAGCTCTGTAACTTACTGGTTATATAACTTTAGGCAAAATACCTGACCTATCTAGCATCTTTTTCTCTATTAGTAAAATGGAAATAATAATGCCACAGAAAGATAGGGTAAGATTAAATTCAATAGTGTATGCTAAATCCTAATACTCTAACTCATAATAGCTTAATGAATAAAAACACTAATATTCTCTAGCCAACAACAACAATAATAATACAATTACGAGTATCTTGAGGGTCAGGAACTGTATTTCTAGCATCTAGAGAGTGTAGACCTTGTAAGCAAGGGAAATGGTGAGAGATGGGTTTTCTGATCCAGTTGGAGCCACATTATAAAGGGTTAAGGAGTTTAGCCTTTATTCTTTGGATAATGAAGAATAATCAAAGAGTTATGTAACACCTAAAGCAAAGAACAAGCTAGAAATGATTTTGTGGGTACCAAATGAGGAAAACCAGGAGAGCTGCATGAGGCCATATTAACAAATCATTGAACTTTATGGTGACTGACATCAGTAATGCACTCAGGCTATAGTTACATGATGTTAGCCTTTCAGATGAAAACGGAAAACTTTAGTCAAACATCTGGTTGTTTAGTCTACCCAACATCAAAGACCTGGCTATTCTGAAACTTTCAGATGTTTGGCTGAAAGGTTTAGTTTTCATCTTCATCTAAGGGGACTGGTAGACACAATCACTATGATTTTTGTCAGCTTTAGGCTTGAGGTTTTCTTTTTTTTAGTTATAAAAACATTTTTATGACAACATAAAAGGAATTTTTTAAAGAAAGGCAAAACCTCCCTAATTCTACTCCTTTAAAACTAGTTCTATTTTTTGCATATTCCCTTATAACATATAAAGTTTACATTGCTTATCCACAGAGAACATATGTTTTTGTCCTTTTCTTTGTACTTTGTATTAGATTGTAATATGTAAGTTTTAATATAATTCATATTTGAAAATAATTACTATACAATATATTCAACTGTATGCACTAGACTGCTACTAAATTTTTTAAATATATTTTATTGATTATGCTACTAGAGTTGTCCCAATTTTTCCCCCTTTGACCTCTTCCACCCACCCAGTATCCCCACTCCTCCAGCAATACCCCCCTTAGTTCATGACCATGAACTTTTCCATTTCCTATGCTGTTCTTAACATCCCACTGTCCTTGTTATACTTACCAATTACACTTCTTAATCCCTGTACTTTCCCACATTCTTCCTCTTCCCCCTCCCAGCTGAAAACCCTCCAAATGATCTCCATATCTGTGATTCTGTTCCTGTTCTAGTTGTTTGCTTAGTTTTTTTCTTAGATTCAGTTGTTGATAGTTGTGAGTTTGTTGGCATTTTAATGTTCATAGTTTTGATCTTCTTTTTCTTAAGTAAGTTCCTTTAACATTTCATGTAATAATGGCTTGGTGATGATGAACTCTTTTAGCTTTGCCTTGTCTGGGAAGCACTTTATCTACCTTTCCATTCTAAATGATAGCTTTACTGGATAGAATAATCTTGGTTGTAGGTCCTTGCTTTTCATCACTTTGAATACTTCTTGCCAGTCCCTTCTTGCTGGCAAAGTTTCTTTTGAGAAATCAGCTGATAATCTTATGGGGACTTCTTTGTAGATAACTCTATGCTTTTCTCTTGCTGCTTTTAAGATTCTCTCTCTATGTTTAACCTTTGGTATTTTAATTATGATGTGTCTTGGTGTGGTCCTCTTGGAGTCCAACTTGTTTGGGACTCTCTGTGCTTCCTGGATTTCTATGTCTATTTCCTTCACCAAATTAGGGAAGTTTTTCTTTCATTATTTTTTCAAATAAGTTTTCAGTTTCTTGCTCTTCCTCTTCTCCTTCTGGCACCCCTATGATTCAGATGTTGGTATATTTGGAGATTGCTGGGAATCACCTTATACTGTCCTCATTTTTTAAATTCTTTTTTCTTCTTGCTTTTCTTGCTTCTTTCTTCCTTATGTTCCAAATCATTGATTTGAATCCTGGCTTCATCCTCTCCACTGTTGGTTCCCTGTATCGGGGTGTCCAGCTTTTTGGTGTCTGTGGGCCACACTGGAAGAAGATGAATTGTCTTGAGCCACACATTAAATACATTGTGACATACAATCACAAAAAGTTTCATAATGTTATAAGTAAACTTATGATTTTGTGTTGGGTCACATTTATAGCCATCCTGGGCTGCATGCAGCCCACAGGCCACAGGATGGATACCCACAGTAGACTTTTCTTTATTTCATTTAGTGTAATCTTCATTTCTTCTTGGGTCTTTTTTTATTTTGTTGCTGTACTCAGTGAGTGCTTTGAGCATCCTGATAACCAGTGTTTTGAACTCTGCATTTGATAGGCTGATTATCTCCATTTTCTTTAGCTCTGTTTCAGGGGTTTTGTTCTGTTCTTTCATTTGGGCCATGTTTCTTTGTCTCCTCAATTTGGCAGTCTCCCTGTGTTTGCTTCAGTGTATTAGGTAGAGCTGCTTTGACTCCCTGTCTTAATACTGTGGCCTATTGTAGGAGACACACCTGTGAATTGTGTGGGACTGAGCCTTAGGAAGTAGCCAGGGTTGGGAAACCTGCTTTGCTGCTTTGTGGTTCTGTGTGGGAGGAGGGTTCAGAGAAGGGACAATGCCATTGCTTGGCTTCTGAGTGTTTGCCCAGCACTCGCCCTGTGTGACTGGCGCCCTTCCAGCTATTGCCCTGGTGCTGAACCCAGAACAGGTGAGTCTGCATACTTTTTAAGTCTGTGCAGGCCTTTCTTTTAAGCTGAGTGTCCTGAATATCTAGCAGTTTCTTCCACTGCCCCAACTCCCACTGATTTTTATAGCCAGAAGTTATTGGGGTTTATCTTCCTGGTGTTAGAACCCTAGGCTGTGTGGTCTGGCCTGGGACTGGGACCGCTTGCCCCCAAGGTGTCTGTCCCAATATTTATCTACCACGTGTGAATGTGAGACCACCTGTTCTGCCACCACCGCCTCTCTGCACCACACTGTGTCTCTGTACCTCTCCTCTCATCTCTATATCTCCACCCTCCTACCTGTCTGGATGAATGTGACTTCTTCAAATCCTTGGTTGTTGGACTCCCATACAGCTCGATTTCATCACAGTTCTCAGTGTTAATTGTTTTGAGGTCTAGTTGTAATTCTTTCTGTGGTTTTATGAGGACGTGAATGTGTTTACCTATGCCTCCATCTTAACCAGAAGTCTGCCACTGAATTTAATATCCTGAGACTGTTGGAAATTTTGTTGCCTCTTATTCTTATTCAAATAGTAAATTTTTGTTTACTGATCTTTTTCTCTAAGTAATTTCATAGGACAATCAGTAAAAGGTTAAAGTATTTTTATGACTCAATATAGATTTCTATATCCCAAAGTAATTATATTAATTTATAGTGATAACAACAATGAATGAGTTCCTTATTTCACCACAATTTTTATCAACATTGATGTTATAATCTCAATGCTTTAAATTTTGGCCAGTTGAACCAGTTTTAACAGAATAACACATATGTAATATTTTATAATATATATGATATGCATTATGTATTATATGTAACATATGTTATATATATATTATAATGTGTATATGTACTTATCTTTTCCCCTCTCCCAAAACATCAATAAAATGAGAACAAAATAAATAAATGAGTACAAATGATTGTTTTAAAGATGTCAATTCACGCAAAAGAAAATGTAAGAAAGTGTCAGTGGACACAGTTTTAGAAGAGGGAAAGTTAGCAGAGTTGAGAAAGTTGAAGTGTATGCTAAGAGGAGAATCCAGTGGGATGCTATAGAAACTAATAAAAATATGAATAATAGTATATTATTTTATATATTTGTGATGTCAGGAACTGTCCTAAGCATTTTACATACAGTGTATAAACTCATTTAATCCTCACCACATCCTTTGAGGTAAGTACTATTATTTTTCAGCATTTTACAAGTGAAGAAACTGAAGCCTGAGGTCAAATACTTGTCCGAGGTCAAAAACTTGTCCAAGGTCACACAGCCAAATGACAAGCCTAGGCCTGTAGTGCTTCTTGAGAAAGACTCAGCAATTTGAGGCATAGAGCATTGTGGAAGGCAGGGGTGAGGTCTGGAGATTGTTTGAAAGTCTGTGGAGAGAGATTCTAGACTTGCAGGTTCTGGCAGGAGATTTGATCTATAGAAAAATTGCATCTGACAGGCTAAATCCCAGAGAAATTAAGCACTGTAATAGGGAGAGAGAAGTGCCAACTGAAAACAGAGGAATAAGTGAATTTCTGCTTACTAAATGGTGACTCCTCTGGCTCCCTTATTCTACTCAGCCTAGAGTACTTGCAAAACCAGGCAGCCATACCTGTCTCAGCTATCCAAGAGAAGAAACTGCAGAAACTGACCAGTTTCAGAAAAAAAGAACTACAGATAGATATATTGGGGTCCCCAGCAAAATGGGGACCACCCTATGGCAGTAATTTTCAACCTTTTTCATATCATGGCACACATAAACCAATTACTAAAATTCTACAACACACCAAAATATGTATTTTTTTTACCAATCTGACAAAAAAATAGGTATAATTTTAATTCACACCAGATGGCTATTGTTGTGTTGACTGTTGTCATTTTTTTATTTGACGACCTAATGGTAAAGAGGTCAGTGCCCCTGGTTGAATAGTC
Organism: Carollia perspicillata; assembly: GCA_004027735.1. Taxonomy (NCBI): domain Eukaryota; kingdom Metazoa; phylum Chordata; class Mammalia; order Chiroptera; family Phyllostomidae; genus Carollia; species Carollia perspicillata. Next base: position 1,629 of record PVKM010009234.1, on the reverse strand, counting down.
GGGTATTGCATGTTTTAAAAATTCTTGCTGTGAGGAAAGGACACATTGTGTTGAGGCCAAGGGCTGACTTCATTCTGGGCTCATCTGATTGTGCAAGATTGGGCATGGGCCCCTGGGGGAGATGGGCTTGCTGTCTTGGTAGGCATGGAGACTTACACAATGCTTGTCCTGTAACTCTTTCTACTCCTACACTGTATTAAAGTGAGGGGAACTGGGCTGTGTTACAAATAAATCATTGTTTTAAGTATTTTAAAAAATACTGTGACACACTGTTGAAAATCACTGCCCTACTGTGAGGCCACCAAACAAGTCCTATCTATTCCCATAGTGTTTATAATTTACTTTTTAGTACTTCACTAATTAAAATGAAGGGCTGCAAAAATGCACCAAATATTTGAAGAAAGACTCCAAAATGAGAGGAGCCAAGAGAAAAAACAGAAAAATGGAACTCAAAGCAAAGAGACAAATTAAGGAACAGAAGAAAAATGTTAAATGATCATCAGCATACTTAGATAAGAATAGACATTGCATTCGTGGAACAAGACTAGGATGCTTTCCTTTTAAAAAAGATAATGAAAAGAAAATGAGAACTCATAAAAGTAAAAACATGACAGCAAAAGCTTAAAAAATAAATAGAAGGGCTGGGAATTAAAATGGAAGGAATACCCCCCTCTCTCCTCAGAAAAGCAGAACAAGAAGACAAACAGTTTGACAATAAAAGAGGAAACTGGAAGATCAATTCAGAAGATCCAACATCCAAAAATATGAATTTCAAAATAGAAAGCAGAAAGACAAAATAAAAGAAATTATAGAAAGAATACAAGAAAAGTTTCCAGAACTGAAGAATATAGGAGGTCCGTCCAGAAAAAGTCCAGTCATTGTTAATAGAACAAGAACAGTTTGCTTCACATCAATGTAACCTGGCAGCCAAGGAGAGTGGATTGGAATGTACATGTGTGAACAATGATGACTTCACTGTACCAGTCAGCATGGGTGGTAGATGCCATTGAGTGAGCACGTGTACTGTGTGGCTGTCACATTCAAAATGACTGAGAAGTAGAGTAATGACTGTGCATCAAATTTTGCATTAAGCTTCAGCATTCCTCCGCAAAAACTATTCGGATGATTCAGAAGGCCACAGCTATAGGCAACTGATGATTGGCAGCTTCATCATGACGTGTCCACTCATGTATCACGTTTCATGCACATTTTTTTTGTGAAACATCAAGTCACCCAGGTGACTCAGCCCCCCTACAGCCCAGATACGGTACCCTGTAACTTCTCGCTTTTCCCAAAACTAAAATCACCTTTGAAAGGGAAGAGATTTCAGACTGTCCATAAGATTCAGAAAAATACAATGGGGCAGCTGTTGGCAATTGGGAGAACTGTGTGAGGTCCCAAGGTGCCTGCTTTGAAGGGGACTGAGACATCATTGTCCTGTGTGCAATGTTTCCTGTATCTTGTATTCTTTTCAATAAATGTCTCTATTTTTCACATTACATGACTGGATACCTTCTGGACTGACTTCACATATTTGGTTTCTAAAGGTTTATCAATGGACTGAGCACAATGAAATAAAAACAAACAAAAAATATGTCAATATGATTCATTAAGAAAATTCAGACTTCC
>PVKM010009233.1:0-36978 GCA_004027735.1 Carollia perspicillata | reverse complement strand
CTTCCCCTCAACATTCCAGGGAAGTCAGGCAGAAAAGAAACAAGCAAGCAACAACAACTTGGACAAAAGTGTGTGTGTCTACACTAATTAATCTTTGACAAATTGCCAATGTACTTTAAAGAGAGAAAGTCTCATAATAAATACACTTGGCTAACTAGATACACATATGTGAAAAATAGAGAGCTCTTGTCCCCTACTTCGCCCCATATATAAATATGGATTCAAAACAGATCAGAGACATAGATGTAAAATTTTATAGTATTAAGATCCTAGAAGAGAGTACCAGTACATATAGTTATGATTTATAGGTGGCAAATGTTTTTGAGAAAATATGTAGAAGCAATAACCCAAGAAGAAATTAAAAGAAAGACAAATTAACTTCATCAATGTTAATAACTTTTTGCATCAAAAATTATTCAGAAAATAAATAGACAGACTATAGATTAAAGAAAATTTTTGCAAAGGATGTACAGGTAGTTTAAAGACATCTTACAGCTCAATAAAAGAACACAGTAGTTTAAAATGCCTAAAAACTTTAAAATACATTTTCCAAAAGAGGATATTCATACCATCAGGTAACACTTAAGATCATGAGCCAGATGTAAAATAAATGCAATTTATATTTATAATTTACTGCCACACACCTGCTAAAATGCCAAAAATAAAAATGAAAATGTAAAAATCAACCCACACAAAACAAAAACAAAAAGGCTTGCCCCAAACAAATGGTGGCAAACGTGTAGCTCAGCCAGAAATTCCAGAACTTCCATGTATTTCTGGTGGGAATGTGAACCACTTTGGTAAAATTTGCAGAAGTTTCCTATAAAGTTAAATATATACCAATTCTGTGATTCTGCAATGATCACCTATGATATTTATGCACGATAAATAAAAACGTATGTCCACAAATACATACATGAATATCTTAACAGCAATATTCAGAATAATTCCAAACTGGAAACAAAGGTCCAAAGAAGGGGATGCAGAAACATATATTACATTCACTTGATAGAATACAGCTCAGAGTATATATGTACATAAAGTATGTGCCAACACCGATCAATCTCCCACACAGAGGGAGAGAATGAAGCCAGAAACAAAAACAATAGCACATCACGTACAGCTTCGTGCACATGACGTCCCAGAAGAGGCCAAGCTCAGTTATGCTGAAAAATGTTTCCTATTCATGGTTCTTCTAGAGAGAGGAGTGGAAATTGATAGAGGGCATACAAGGAAACTAGAATTATAAAGTAAAGTGCTCTCGACTTTAATTCTATCATTTGTGACAACACTGTAAGGACCTGGAGGGCATTATGCTAAGAGAAGTCAGTCAGACAGAGACAGATAGTGTATGGTTCTATTCACACATAAAATTTTTTCAAAGCTGAACTCATAGAATCAAAGAGTAGAATGGTGGTTGGCAAGGGCTGGAGGATGGTCAAAATGAGGAGATGCTGGTCAAAGGCTGTAAACTTCCCGTGACAAGAGGAATAAATTCTAGGTATTTAATGGATAGAGTAGCGACGATAACTATACTGTATTATAAACGTACATGTTGCTAAAATCTGGCATACATTCATATCATGGAATGCAATTCATCAATAAAAAGAAATGAACTATTGATGCATGGAATGACCTAAACAAATATCCGGGAACTCTGCTGAGTGAAAAATCTAATCCCAAAAGGTGGTGTACTATATGATTTCATGTATGTAGCATCCTTAAAATACCAAAATTATAAATGTAAACAACAGAGTAATGATTGTGAGGAGTGCAGGATGGAGTGCATGAGAATGAAATGATGTGGCTATATAATACGGCAATATTACAGAACTGCGTGGTGATGGAAATGTCCCACATCTTGCCTACATCAATGTCAGTATTCTTGTTAGGATATTCTGTTATAGTTTTGCAAGATGGTAAAACTGGGTAGCAGATATATGGGATCTTTCTGTATAACTTCATATAACTGTGTATGAATTATCTACAATTATATACAATGTTTACAATGACCTTGAAGTAAAACATTTAATTTTAAAAAGACCATCCGGAAATGAAATATGCGTTAGCGTGCAAACACACCTAGTTAACTAAGGAAGCAAATTAAGTAAAAACTTATTTGACCCCCAGATTTAGTAATTAAGTTTCTCTACTATGACTTTAAGTTTTGTTTTTAGGTCCTATATAAGTTCAAACCTTGTAAATAGACTCAAATGCACATATACAACATACTTTCACTTGAAAAGGAACAAGTTAAATGTTCATTTTTACTAAAAGGTAGGGATTGTTTCAGAGGTACTTTTTTTCTTATCCTGTTCATCCGTTTTGCTCATTTGATTCCACATTTAAGTGAGTTCACATGGTATTTGTCTTTCTCTGACTGGCTTATTTCCCTTAGCATCATAATCTCCAGGTCCATCCATGCTGTCACAAAAGGTAAGAGTCCCTTCTTTTTAACGGCTGAGTTTGTGATCCATCCTGCTGTAGTGTGTGGCCTGAAAATGGTAATGTTCTGTAAGGCAATAATTAATCATATCGACTAATAAATCAGTAACTGTCAACACATATTCTCCCGCACAGAAAACTCTGACCCCCAAATCCTGACATCGTGGCGGCAAACAAAGAGAAGTGGGCTGCTGTTGATGTTGACCGCTGTCCAGGAGTCTGTATCTAGGGATCTTCCGCACAGCCTCACTTGTAGGGGCCATGTCCTTGAAGCCAAAGCTCCCCCTGTGGCAGGATTTTTCTCTTTAAGTGATCAAACCATTTAAAGATCTGTTTACGCCTACAGACCTTAAACTATAAGCAATATCATGGCACTTTTGCATTGTGGAATCAACTGAACTTAAAGAAAATGGTGACATTTAAGTTATAATTACCTTCAGTGCTATTTTTGAAAGAATTGATAGATGAAGCTCATTTAGTTGGTGACTGCAGATAGAAACACTGGATGCTGTAACTAAAAAGCCTCTAATGTCTTTTTTTTTTTTTTGCCCTCAATATTAATCAGAAATAATAAGATAAGAAATCTGGTAGTGCTTCCCCTGCTAGAATCTCCCAACTGAGTCATTTCTCTGGGTCTCGGAGAATTTAGAGTTAGTGTTTCTTGGAGACGGACTTTCCAGATACTCCTCACACTCAATTCCTTTGACTCACGGGGCAGTGTGAGGGCTGGAGAAATGGCTAGCCTCTCCACGAACCTTTGCTTTCTTGCCCCATTGGATGTGGGAATCCCTGGGAGGCAGCACTAACAAACCCATATCTAGGGTGTCCTTCTTTCTCGGATATCAGTGTCCACTCAGAAAGATGTAAATAGAGTAAAACGCCCTCAGTTACTCTTTTAAAGACTAATTCTAAAAGGAAGATTTGGAAGTGGAAAAATATGTGTCAGTGATTATGCTGTTTAATTGAAATAGTTGAGTATAGTTCTATACCTCATCATTTGCCTACAGCATAATGTTTTCAGATATGTATTAAAAAAATGAAATGACACACAACCTAAATGTTCCCTAACCAGATATATTTCGAAGTTAGATATACCCGGGACCTGAATGGGTGGACACACCAGTCATTCCAGAATCCCTCTCCCCAAAGTGTGCATCCGGGTAGGAGTGTTGAACAGAGAGGACTAGTGATGTCTTGCACATTCTCGTGAGTATAGCTTTCCAGGCCAGTGAGGAAGTTGAACCCCAAGATGAACCATAAAATATTTGACAATTTAATGAACTTCTCCCAGCTCAAATGCAACAAAAATGAAAAGGCAGCTAAGAAGTAAAAGGCTGGTGGTAGGGTAGAATGATAATGTAAATGGTGACCTAGTCATGGTTCAACCTAACAATTAGGGAAATCTGAATGATCAGCCCCTTAACAACTACTGGACAAGAGATACAGCTTACATACTTAAGGAAGTGAACCCAAATTATAGCTTTGTACTCAATATACTTAATATAATAAAAAGCATGGCCATGCAAAGACACAGGAAAACATAGAGCATAATTAAGAAAAGAGTCAATAAAAGATGATGTGCATGAACTAGTCTTTGAAATTCTTAGAGTATTACTGAAGTAATAATTATATATTTTTAAAAAACAAGTGAAGTTAAATAGTTGATAATACCCTGACAATTTTGTATGGTGACAGATGGTTACTAGACTTACTGAGGTGATCACATCACAAGGAATATAAACATTAAATCACTATGTTATACACCTGAAACTAATATAATATTATATGTCAACTATAATAAAAAATAGTATTATATTTTTTGAAAGATGGGTGAAGAAATATGAAGTAGAAAATGTTGAGTGATGGAAAAACATGATTTGGAAGTAACATATGGTAGCAAAGTGGGAGCTGACTTGTTCTCCTAGAGAAGGAGATCCAGAATAAATAATCTCCAAAGGAGGGTCAGGGGTAAATAATTCATACAGAAAAGGCAGACAGCACACAGAACTATCTACGCAAAGGAAAACAGTCCTATCAAAAAACAGAATTCAATTTAAATAGTACTTATTTGGCATTTCTAAATTGTCAAGAAGCATGATATGCATTTTTACATAGGCCTCAATGTATACCATAGTGCAATCATGCATCCATAATTTGGAACTTTACAGATGGGAAACCGAGAGGCTGAGAAATTAAATAATTATTCTCAATGTCTGATATCTGGACACGTTAGGTCTGTAAGTCCAGCATTGTTACCACAAGCCACCCCGCCAGTGGAAGGACTGACAGGAGAGAAGGAAGGGTGGAGGCAAGATACATGTTGTAGGTGAGGATATAACAAGGAAATGATGTATCGATTGTGGGAAATGCATATTTATAGCAGCTTGTTTTTATTCTTAGTAGGGTACAGTACTTTCGAAGCCCATGTTCAGAACTCCCCACAATACAAAATTACTACAACATTTGGGTTTATGAAACCCATATAAGTTACCTCCAGCTGTAATACATTTAAAAGTTCCTATAGTGCAGTGGTTTTCGGTGGGCAGTCATTTGCCCCCCAGAGACATTTGCCGTTTCCAGAGATACTGTTAGTAGTGATGACTGTGAAAATGCTGCTGACATCTGGGGAGGAGAGGCCAGGGTGCTGCTAAACATCCTGGGATGCATAGCACCGCACTCAACAAACTGTTGACAGTACTGAGGTTGAGAGATGCTACTGTCCTGGGAAATGTTGATTCGTCAGTGGCAAAATTCGCAGCAAATTAAACACACTGATAAGTAGCCATCTCTAAAAGAGATGGCTACTTTGCCTTGTGGAGCCCAGGTCCAGGTCTTTAAGATCCTGCACATTCAGTGAAAAATTAAGAAGTACTTTCATCGTCTGATGGAATTTACTTGGAGCATCTTGTAGATCCTCATTCTTTATAAACCTCATTTTCTCCATAATACACCTCAGGGCAGGGAGCTAAACACAAAGACCGGGGCAAGGAACCGACGACAGCACCACTCCAGACGCATGGCGGGACGAGGGATTACTCCTGCTGCTTTTCACTCCATGGTAACATGCCCTGGTACAAAGCAGACACTCTTCTCGCCGTTTTTGTGCAGACAGTACAATTGCTTTATCAGAACTTATGACTTTCAAAATTAACCTTTTGTGCTTCTGCTTCTTTAGAGAAGAGAAAAAGTCTTTTAGCCCTAGGATTATTCTTTTCCTTAGCTCCTTTCTGTAAACCAGGGGAACGAAGCCAAATTGCTCTGTGTTTTACATCAAATTCCACTAGCTAGATAAATCCTGAACAAATGTTTTCAACTCTCTTGGCCTCATTTTGTTCACTTTTAAACTAGATGTGATAATACTGAAATAACAAGTTTATTAAGACAATTAAATGAGACAAAATTCATAGTGCACGTAACACAGTAGTAGGTATAGGGTAGGTACTTAGAAATCTTAATTTTCTCTCCCTAACATCTCACTAATAAATAAAAAGAGGACCAACTTCAGGACCAATTTCTGACTTTTATGAATAGTTTGAGGCACTGGGTTCACAAAACACAATGTATAGAATTCGAAGGGCTAAGAAATTCATACACCGTGGAAAAAAGTGTGTGATCAAAAATAATCCCGTATTATACTACTGTACTTTCCCTGGTGTATCTCTGTGGTGACACAATGTAGGGAGAGAGAGGCTGAGAAGGCGTTCATTTCTATTTGTATATACACTCAAGCTTCCTTTGACATTAATACTTGTTCAAGTACATTTAATATTTTCTGCAAAATTTACTTCAAATACTTTCCTGTCTTTGGGTTTCACATACAATCTTCAAGGCCAACAAGGCCAAGATATATATATATGATTTCCAAAATTACATTAAGTGCTTAATGTGGCAACATTATATAGGTCCTCATGCAGGGTTAAAAAGTTAGTGCACTTGCAGTAACATTCTTTAAATTATAATGTTAGCAATGCCAAGAAAATGATCTCAGTACTTTTTATATATGTTTTAATTGAGTTGTCATATGAAGATTTCTAAAAACCGAATCCGTTAGGAAACTTTCAAACTTAGCTAAGGCTCAGTCACTAAGAGAAGTCAAATTGTATAGCCTTATTTAGAAAATTATTACAGTAAAATGTTAACTAAATCTATACAATATATCTCTGAGGGCAAAGGGGATATAAGATGTATTATTCAATCTCGCCTCACTTAGTTTAGAATTTATAAAACTGAGGTCTAAATACAGTACAAACCTTATGTTGGATTACACAATTCTGGAGTGGCAAAGATTAAACCAGTGATCTTAATTTCCTGATTCTAAGTTAATAAGAATTCGCACAGTCTTCCCTACATTCACAACATTTGTGAAGTATAATTGAAGTGTAATTATCAAGGTAGATTTTCAGAATCTACCGCTTTTCCTATTAATTTTCTCAGCATGTTAAACAGACAACAGTGCAACAATGCATACTCATGGTTACACTTTTTAAAGGAAAAACTAGAGGATATCAGTAAAAGCAAACTCTACAGCAAAAGACATAATTGATGAATAGAAAGAAACATTTATTTGAAGAGGGGTTTGTGTTATTTGACCTTTAAAAAAATAAACCTTTCACCACTTATAAAAATAAATCTGATCACACACTGGAGAAAAAAGAAATAAGATTTGGGAGGAATAAAGAAATCATTTTAACAAAGTAAATAGTAGCGGAAGCACTTACTGCTGTCAGAAGTTTTATGATCTATAAACTAAATCAAGAAAGTGTTAGACCTATCAGGCTGTTCTCCCACAAATTATTCCTTGCAGTTTATATGAGTTGGAAATTTCAGCCAAATAAATATTTTCCACCCTAGACTGCCATTTTTGAATTAATCTAATTGAAAATCATGGCAAGGCTACTAATAAAATGGTAGTGAATACAGATTATTTCAAGTAACCTGGTTTTGTAGTAGTTACAGAATTCATTGTGGTCACTTTAGTTTATTTGTGTTTGTTCCTACAAGAACACTTCCTTCATTAGTCAATGGGCGGGTTAAGGCCACATACACAGAAAATAGTTCAATAGCCAAAAATTAACTAAAAGGAGTTAAAATGTTACTCAAGAATTATAAAAGCATAAAAATGTATAATTCTGAACACCATCAATATAACTGTCTTTCACCAATTTTACATAACCTTTGAGCCTTTCTTTTTGGGAAGCGTTTTATACTATTATTGTTTATATGACTTTTACTCGCCTCCATCTCTTCCCTAGATCAAGTCCTTTGCTTTGATCCAAGCATTATACACATTTAACTTCCCATGCACAGTAAGATCCCAGGGAAGTGGCCTCTCACTCTGGTCACTAATTTTCCTTAACGGGCTTTTGTACTCTACACTGAGTGCAGAATACACGAGTGTTGGAGGGGAGAGGTCACCCCCATCTTGCATGCGTGCACGTTCTCTCTTGTTTTCGCTCTCATTTGTGTCACTGCTGAGAAAGGGGCTACGTGTGGCAGACTCCGGCCAGCAGAGTCGCCTGTTGTGGCTGATGACGAGAATAACTGCGCAGGCGACAGCAATCCTGTGGGGGAAAAGGGAATGGCAGGGCTACTCTCTCAAGGGGAGCGTGACTATGGATGCCTCTGCCACTCTCTCAAGAGGAGAGAGCCTCGACCCTTGCCCAGACAGGCTTTTATTGGTTTCCTCGGGTCTTACATCAGAGAAAGATTTATTATCTATTACACAGAATATTCTTGTCTACATCTTAGATACAATCAAGGAAACGAAAATAACATGCAGAGGGGAATGGTGGCGAGCTGTTTAGCTCTGTCCTTGGGAAAATTCACACAAGCTTTGGAAATTACCTTGAAGACAGACAATACACATTTGTTGTTTTAGACCACGATGATGGTGTTTTAGCAAGAGCAAGCCATCACAGTCTGTGTGCATTTTCTAGGCCTGATTCCCACGGGAAAACTCGGTTTGAAGGTCTGGCTCCTGCCCACCACTTCACTTCTGTAGGTTTTCCACACAGAGCTGAGTCACAGTTGCCAGACCAAAACAAACCGGTCCCCTACAGCTATGTACTGTGTGCTGTTTGAAGGGACTCCCACTGCCCGGGTATGAGGCAATTAGGCAAAAATAGATAAACAATGATAGCAATGGCTTATAATTTATAGAATAAAACAAATATCCATGAAGCCATACTGATATGAATAATAAGAATAGACAGCTCTTTTTAATGGAATATTTCAATTAAATATGCACATAATGATTAAAACAGACAATTACCCTTTGGCCAACCCACAGTGATAGTTTTCCTATCAATAGATGCTAAGAACAATGGTGAACTTTTTTGATGAAGAGCAAGGTATTTATATTATCTCCAAGTATTCCACACAATTTCACTTATAAATTACAAAGGGAAAGAAATCATCATTTCACAGTGGAGTAACCTGAAAGACACCACCTTAAAAGATAGCATTAATGGAAATGAGTCATTGACATCATATGTATACTGATATGATGCACTGAAAGGCAAAACATCACTTGGGTTATATTCTTACATAAAAAGAGTGAACCTCTATTCCTGCATGTAGCAGCTTGAGGGTCGCTGCTCTGTTCTACTCTGTTCTAACAGAAATAAATTTGGTTCTGCGAAAAGATGAAAAGGAACAACACTGTACAAATAAACAATGTCAGGAATGAAAAAGGGAACATCAGAACAAATGGTATAGATATTAAAAATAATGAAGATTGCATGAAGACTTTTGAACAAAATGAGTAAGTTCTGAGAAAAATATAGCTTATCAAAATTCATTCAAGACAGAATAAACAACTTGAATAAGCCTTTAACTACTAAACAGAACCAATGAATGGTAATGGAAACATCTTTCCTCTCAGAAAATCCCATACTGAGTGCTTATCAATCTGTTCTAACTATCACTAAAGGAAGACATACTCTGAGTCTTATAGAACATCTTACAAAGAACATGATATTACAGCAGAAATTTATCAATAACAGGTTAGTCTCACTTATGAACATAAATGCAAAAATCCAAAGCAAACTATTATAAAGTCCAATCCAGCAATAAGTAATGAGGAATATGCATTCTGAACAAATTTAGTTCATTCTGAATGAAGACTAGTGGAAATTGTAAAGATGAATCTCAGTATGAACACTAAAAAAAATCTTGAATAATGAATATAGTTTGATAAACATGAAATTAATGTTTCTTTATAGGAGACCAAGGTAAAAACAAGACATACATAAACAAAAAATGCATCTTTCACTTTTACCATCGGTAGAAATTGCCTTAGATTTAATAAAAGTATTAGTGTATATGTCAGCGTTACAATCAAAATAAAAATGTTTTAAAATCCCCATATTTGAGTCTATCTGAGAGTTTTTCATAGGTTTTTCACAGTGTCAAAACTGTAACTGAACAAAAAACAGAGGTTCTGCTGCCTGTCACCACAAAATCCAAATCTGTGAGGCAGACGGTGATGCAAAAGGCAAGAGGCTCTACTCCGGTGCCGCATGGCCTGGGAGAATGGCGGACTCCTGTCTCAAAACCCATCTCCTCTTTCTGCCACGAAAAATGTCCCACCGTGTCCTCAGCAAGACCAAGACAAAAGCCAGTGTCCAGAGCTCCTGCCCCATTTTAAAGTATTGTCCTTTGGAGCCCAGACGTGGCTGCTAAGTGGTCTTACTTCCCATCCAGGGAGCTTAGCCTGTTCCTGGCTGCTGTCTATTTCAGGCTGTCTCCTGGAGTCTGCATGGCCATGAGCCCTGTGGTTGCCAGGGCGTCCTGGTAGTGTGCTCACGAGTGAGAGAGTACATGAACACGTGAGGGGGTGCATCACCAGGTGGGCAAGAGAGTGAGAGGCTCTCTGCTGGTGGCCATGGGCCATGGAAGGTGTGCGAGTGCCTCATGCCAGTCTAGGGCGCAAGGAAAACAACGTTCTTTGTTCCCCCGGGATTATATTAGCTTGGGTGTGGGACAGACCAGGTGCTTTATCAAGATGATCAGCCAACTTCCCAAACTTTTGCACACTTTGGGCAGGTCCACCTCCCAAGCAATTGCTTCTTTCCCCAGGCAAGAATGAGAGGCTTCATTGTCCAGCACCTTCCAGTATGCTGTTTTGACTTCTGTGGTGAATGTGCCTGCCTTCCCCTGATCCCACCCTTAATCTGGTACTGGAGAGGGGGAAGGGCTTTTTTTCTAGCTTTTTGTGCACTCAGTATAAGAATCTTCCCCTGCCACCATATTGGCTGATGGCAGAGACTCCCTGGCCCCCTGACTGAGTATTTTATGGTAACAAAACAATACATATTTTCTGATAAAAGCTCCCTCATTTCTTTAATTTTATGTATTTTTCTGAGAGTTACATGCATTGCAATGCATATTTTCATAAGAGGCTATAGTACAAGATTTAAAAATAGTTTAAAAACTTAGTCGAAAGTACAGTTCAAACCCCAATTTTAAAAATAAAAATAATTGTTCTGAAATATAAACATAATTATTCTAAAACATTTCCTGTAATTCTGACCACATCTTTATTCATCTTAAAAGTACACTATTACCATAAAAAAGCCTCCATGCTGATCTAAAAAAAAGTCTGAAATCTTAAAGCACAAAAGTTGTCTCTTCTCAGATAAAACCCTGTATATAGGAAGAATATGCTTCTACACAAGATCAAAGAGATCAAAATACTCTTCACAAATATTGTTGTAAACTCTAAACAATTCAGAATTCTTTGGTGGGGAAAGAAGTTGCATAAGAAAGGGAAATACATATCATCAGTTATTACTGTCAGCCCTGTGGTCTACTGATCACTAGCCTGAGGGCTAGTGACATGTCCATTAGAAGCCTAGGGTTTTGGTGTAGTGGGGTCATGTCCTATTCATTAGCTGTAGACTGGCCCATAACTCTGAAATAAATGTCACCACATACAACTGCAGTTGAGACCACCTTCTCTTGGTTATGTGTTGATGTTGGTGGTGGTTCTAATGGGTCCGGGAAGCAGAGACTATGGGTTTTCCCCAGAGCCAACAAAAATGCTATGCCTAGGACTATTTTTGACCTGTTTTTGGTTTTGGTTTTGGTTTTCCTGAATCACCGATTGAAGTTAAGAGGATGCTTTGGGACCATATAACAGAAGAAACTTGGTTCCAAGACAACTGTAGTCTTGAGTGTGGTTTCATTCGTCCTGGGACCTAACCAACAGAGCTAAAGAAGACCCTCCAGCCCAGTCACACCTCGGAACAACTGCAGCTCTGGCCGGCATTTCGACAACCTCATGAAACAGACGAAGCCAGAACGGCTCGGCTACGCTGCTTCCAAACACCCAGCCCACAGAAACTCTGAGAAAATAAATATCTATTGTTTTAAGCAACTAAATATTTGGATCATTTGATACATAGTAATATACGGTCATGAATATATTGTGCCCATCCTGGAGGCATGCCACTAAAAGGAAATCCAAGATGCTTAATTTAGCTGCGTGTCCTCACTGAATGTTGAGGAAGCTATGGCAGAAATAAAGCTAGTGGCATATAGTTCTCCAGAAGATCATTAAGTGCATATTATCTCTCTGATTGGAAAATTAATTAATTTATAAATCATGGATAACCATGAGCAAGACCCATATGAACACATTTTACACACACAGCCTTTTTTGCTGTCACTATACCAAATATTTGGGTTAATAGCTTTCCCTAGAAATTCTTAACCCATCAAATAGACAGCCAGAAATGCAAGCCATTCATTTCTTTTCTTGGTTCAAATAAATATTTTTTTTAGAAAAACAATGGCTTCTCTAACTTCTGAACGTTTACAGAAATATAAATGTGACTTAGAATAGAATACCAAGGACCCACCATTAAAGCAATAAATGGTAATGGGAGGAAGACTGAATTAGGTTCCTGGACTCAGTTCCCACCATGGATGTTTTGTGGGGGGCTGCTCTCCAATACCAACAGCAAGCAATGCCTCAGACACAAACTGGGTGTCCTACAGTTCAACTCAGTTCTGATGTTATTTGCCAGAGAGAGGATCAGATGCCACATGTTCAGTCCTAAAGAATGACCCGGCTCGCTTCAGGCACCAGGCTCCTCCTTGTTAAAATAAACAAAAAATCATCTCCCTTTATCACATGCTGCTAAACTACAAGGATAGGTGTTTGGTAAAGTAAAAAAAAATCAAAACAACAACAACAAAAAAAAGCTTTGTACTCCTAAAATCAATGTTTTTAGCATAGCTTTAAGAATAAAGACAATTTTAAACAAAATTCAAACCCAGAATCATCACAAGTAATGTTAAAATTTTGATCCATCTCTCTTGGTGATTATATAATTTGTCCTAAATATTAGCAACAGTATTAATTCAGCTCTCTAGACTACTTTTATGTGATATGGTGGCATCTGATGATAAATCGGAAACGACTATATTAGAGCAGCCTTGTACTCACACATTCACAGAACTATGTCCTCTCGCCCTGATTCAGCTTAGTTCCTATGATTCTTGTTACACTGTTCATAGATTTGACAAGATTTTGTTATAGTGGAACTGTGAAGCCACAGCGGAATTAAAACAATTTTCTGTAAACAAGTTGAACTTAATAGGTATTAGCTATTCCATAATTTATTTTTACATGGACACTTGTCAATAAAGATGGTATATTAAGTGGCTTTATGAATAAAGGACATGTCTTTGTCATTTGAGAACAAGAATGCCTTGAGTATTTTGGTTTGTTTGTTTGCTTGTTTGTTTTGAGAAGTGGGAAAGGAACACGGTTTACCACATTAGGAAGTTCAGCTTCCTACAATAGTGTGACAATTGCTCTCTGTGTTGGAAAACAGTGTGAAAAATGAGATCCGACTGCTCTGCTTTTCAGAAAACATAATGAGCGAACAGCTGTAAAATCTAAGGACTGTATGAGAAACCAATTTGAAATTTGAACAACAGAGAGGACATCCATTATTCAAATTGCTATCACTAGACAAGTATAAAATTTATTTGATGTAAACATAATTTCTGAAAGGTAGCTAAGAATTTCCCTCTTCAAATGAAAAATGAAACTCAATCCCCGGAGCTTTGGCATAGAGCAGCCTTACATTATTGCATTATTTGTGCTTTCCAAGTCCTGTATATCAATTGGTAGAAAGAAAATGAATATGGATATCTTTCTTTAAAGTTTCTACTAGCAATAATGGAAATTCTGGTCCAAAGCAACAATATCCCAACACCTGAGGTATGCCGAACATATCTTTTTGTTCTTTGCTGAAGGTGCCAAAATAAATATGTATGTAATCAATACATGATTTAATACTATGCCCCAAACTTTGGGGCAGAATTCAAAAAGAACAAAACCATTAAAGCAGGGGAGAAAAAAAGCAAACAGTAATGAAGTCGGGATGAGGCACGGGAACTCAGGAGTGCGAAGTGGAACAAAAGTTGGTGAAAAAATTAAATCAGAAATCTACACGTGAAAGGACAGAATGTTTTCTCAGAAAAAAAAATACCTTTAAAACACATTTGCTTAAAATCCTCTGGAAACTGTCCTTCGATCATACAACACATGAAGAAACATTTATGCAAGAAAATACACTGAATTTCAGTAAGAACAGCTAAAAGTCCGGGGCATTTGAGCCACGACTCCTTCCCTCCCCCTGAACCGGAGGTGTGTGTTATAAAAGTTCCGGCCTGGGTGTTCTACTGCAGGAAAGTACCGCCTGGGGGATGGGGTTTTCTCCCTCCCCCAGCTCCCAGTCCAGAGCCATTGTTTCACTCTGGGCGGAAACTGCCATTGACACTGATATGTTTCATTAACAAGGACTAAAACAGGTACAAATCACCCTGACAAGTACAAGACTTGAAAGTCAAGCTACTATAATAATCAAGCACACAGTGTAATGAGGGAAAAAAACAGTTAGGAAAATTGTAGACTAGCTTTCCAAATGTCACAATTATCACAAAACCATACAATTAAAATTCTTTGGGAGTGGCACAAAGGCAGACATGGACTTCCACGCAGCCAGCCAAGTAAAGAGGTGAGAAAGATTCCAATACATGGGATCAGTTGACAGCCTGCTTCAAACGAGCGGTCTGTTTACTTTTTAATTACCAAGGAACAAACGTTTTATCAGATAATAGGAAACATAAAAGGCAATTTATACCAGATAGATAATGGATTATAAATTTATGGACTCTTATGTATCATAATTAGAAAAAATTAAAATAACCAATTTATATATATACATATCCCCACAGACAACTATCAAAATACTTGAAAGTATACACATAGGTGCAGATTCAGGAAACATAGGATTGATAGCATAACAAATTAATAAACTCTCTTTGAGGGTAATAAAGTAATGTTAGTTGCGTACCTATTGAAAAGTATGCCTATTATTTGGCTTCGGTGTTCTACATACACAATGATCATTTTTTGGATTCGAATATGTGAGAGGTAATCTACTGTGGTATTAAAAAAAATGCTTTGGCACCTGATTGCTTCTAATTCCAGCTCTGCCATTTATCAGATATGTGACTCTGGAAATTATTGCATTTGTCTTCATTTTCCCCCTATGCGAAAGAAATTTTAAAAAGGAGTATCTCTTTAACAGGATTTAATGATAATTTACTTATGTTTTATTTATATTTATATTTACTCAGAAGGGTACCCAGCATGGAGTAAGTACTGCACACATGCTCATTATTATTAGAAATATGGAAAGAAATGTACTCAATGAGGCTAATTATAGCATTTTTTCATAATAGAAAAATGAGGAAAACAGTAGAATAAAGCCAAATTCCATATGACTGTCATTATGGGATCATTATATATTTTTATAGTAAAATACAAAACAGACATAAATATCATGGAAATATACATCTGCCGATATAAAACTATCACCAACATATGCATTTAAAATAAAAACTAAAATTGTGAAAGAGAGTACATAGTATGCTCTAATTTTTTGAGTGAAAGAGACCTATCTATATTATCACCTATATCTTAAGGGTGTAACAAATATCTCAGAGAGTCACTCAAAAAAGCTACCAGTGTTTTTGATAGAAAACCTGGGTATTTGGGGTATAAAGTACTCTGTTTTCATTATATACTCCTTTGCCTTATTCGAACTTACTTCATTTGTGTAGATTATTTTTAATTTAAAATACTCTAAAATTAAAAATAAAATGACCTGATTTTCAACAAAAATAAAAATACTTTTATGATCTATGTTCTTAATTATTTTCCTAGCTTATAAAGCTACTAATTCTATTGAATCTAAGATACTATAAGTTACAAACAGTTACATAGATGATAGGGCTATACAACTAAGTTAACATTGAGGTAAAATTCACGAGAATGTTATCCAGACAAAAATATTGCTTAATAAATCCAGCACCAGATCACCCCTGCCCAGAGCACTCCATTTACCCCTCCTTCCTCCTAGCCACAAGACATGGAAGTCCTTCAGGCCCCTGAGTATCAGATTCTGACATCCTCCTGACATCAGATTCCTTATATGCAGTAATTTTACGCTTTGAGATGACCAGCTTCCAGCTCCCAAATAACTCCAATGGACTCTTTAGATAGGAGCTGAAGTATTACCTCTCAATAAGTAATGAGTGAGTTGGGTTGTTTTGCTTATCTGATGAACATAGTTATAGTCATTGGAAAATTTATGGGAACATGAAGAAAAACTTGAAACATGATAGAAGTTATCTATAAGTATTTTTACACACTGGGTGATAAAGGCAAACGGAGAATTTTTTCTACTTAAATTTAAATACCAAACAATTTGACACAGTAAAAATATATTCTGAAGATGATTTTAGAAACTTTTGAGACAAAAGTAAAATGAGTTAGGATGTTTTTGTTAGTAAACTCGAATTTAACAATTCCCTTCTCATCTTAAATTAGCCAACATCAGATAAGATTTCCTTTATTACTGACAACCAGTCAGATTAAATTATTTTCAATTATGTTGCTCTTAAAATTATGTGTTTTTTAAATTATTTTATTGTTGCTCAAGTACAGTTGTCTGAACTTACCCCCAACCACTCCCTGTCACCCCAGCCATCCCCACCGCCCTCCCCTGATTCAACCCCCCTTGGCTTTGTCCATGTGTCTTTTATGGTTGTTCCTGAAAACCCTTCCCTCCTTCCCCCCCTTATCCACTCCCACCTCCCCTCTGATCACTGTCAGATTGCTCTTAAATTATATGTTTTATTATCTTAATTTCACTATTTTTAAATAAAATATTTATCCTGAAATTAGCATAGCTTCACATATAGTCATAAGAAATAACAGATCAGGTGCACAAGTTACCCAGTTTAGCCTAATGGTTCCATCACATAAAACTATGCTACAATATCACAACCAGGATAGTGACATCGTCACAGTCAAGATATGAAACATTTTCACCACCACAAGGGTCCCTTATGTTGTCTTTTCATAGCCACAACCACTATCCACTCACTCCTACCCCCACCTTAGCCCTTGGCTGCCACAAATGTGTTTCCTGTTTCTATAATATTGTCATTTCAAAAATGCTCTGTAAATGGCATCACACCATATGTAAAATTTATGACTGACTTTTTTCACTCATTAATACTTCTCTAGAGAATCATCATTAGTTTGGGTTTTTAACATTGCTTAGTACTTTTCCATGGTATGGCTGTATCACAGATTGTTTAACAGTTCACCTGCCAAAGAACATCTACTGGTAGCTTGTTCTCAGATTGGGGCTATTGTGAATAAGGCTGTCATAAATATTTGTACACAGGGTTCTGTATGAACACGAGTCTTTATTTCTCTAGGATAAATAACCAGGAGTGAAATTGCTGCATCATATGGGAGAGGTATGTTTAGTTTTGTTGTTGTTGTTAACTTTTTTTCTTTCATTGATTCCAGAGAGAGGAGAAGGAGGGAGAAAAAGAGGGAGAGAAACATTGATATGAGGGAGAAACACTTATCAGTTGCCTCTTGCATGTGCCCTGACTGGGGACCTGGGGACCAAACCCAGAACCCAGGCATTGAACCTATGCCTGACCAGGAATTGAACCTATGACGTCTCGGTTTGCGAGACAACGCCCAACCAACTGAGCCACACTCCATAGCGGACATTTTTTTGGTTTTTGGTTTTTGGTTTTTGGTTTTTTGCTTGTTTGTTTTTAAGAAACTGCTCCTCCTGAGTGGCCTGGTAAAATCTTTCTTGGAACTGTATTACACTATGAGACGCTTCCTGTCTGATTTGTCTTCCTTTCCCTTCTCTTTTTGCAAGTGTCAGAGGCCTGTTTCATCATCTTGGCATTCTCAATTTCCTCCGCCTTCGTTCTTCTAGAATTTTCTTCATAAGTCTCTGGCACAACTAATCCTGTTTTGGTGTCTACTTCCCAGAGGAAACAACCCAACAAAATAATTGTGTTTACGGAAAAAAGCAAATCAGTGGAGTCCTGTCTAGTGTGGCTCAGTATGTTGGGCTTCGTCCTGAAAAGCAAAAGGTCGTAGGTTCGATTCCCAGTCAGGGCACATGCCTGGCTTGCTGGCCAGGTCCCCAGTTGGGGGAGTGCGAGAGGCAGCCAGTCAATGTTCATCTCAAGCACTGATATTTCTCTTCTTCTCTTTCTTCCTCCCTTGCCCTCCCTCTAAAAATAAGTAAATAAAATCTTTTAAGAAATGAATCATTGGGCTGGAACATACTAAATATTACAAAGATAACTATTGTGAGGATTTAGAACAACATTATGGATGTTGTGAAAGAACTCTTCTCCACAGGTAGAGTTTAATCCCTCTCCTACTGAACATGGGGTGGCTTTGGTGACTTGTGCTTTAACAAAGAGAATAAGGCAAAAGTGCGTAGGTCATAAAAAACAATACCACTTCTGCCCAGTTCTTTCTCTCCTGGGAAGTGTGCCTTGGACTCTCTGAACTTACATGTAAGAAATCCTACCACACTGATGCTTCCATGCTGGAGAGACCATAGGGAGAGACCAACCACATAGAGACATAAAGAGAAATCCCAGAAGTCTCAGCTCCCTCAGCTCCAGATACTGGAGTCTTCCCAACCCAGGCACCAGATACTTGATCGGAGCTTCTAGTTTTCAAGCTTCCCCAGTCAATGCCAAGTGGATCAGAAGCAAGCCGTGCCCCCCAAGGCTGTCCTTATTCCCAAGCAAAGTAAATACTATTGTTTTAAGCTACTAAGCTTTGAGGGTTTGTTTGTATTTTCCTACAAGAGATTTCTAGAACTACTAGATTTCTGGATCTTGCTCTTTCCTGCTTTGATGTTGACCCTTTTCCCGGCACCAAGTAGATCATGTCATTTCCTTTCGTTTCGGAGTTATTCTGGTTTAAAGGTAAGAGGTTAACTTTAAGTTTGGGGAACAACTGCATGTAATCAACCCCCCTATATCTTCACTGTAGAATGCAACAACTGTATTCTGTATGTATTACTCAACCGTGAAAAACAAAGCAGTACAAGATCACAAATGTAGTCTGGAACATGGACTTAACATTCACCAATTTGTAAAGAACGCAAGGAAAGAGAACCCAGTTTTATTTTATAGAATATTCAAGAAGCAGAACCTGGAATGAGCCACCCCCTTCAAACATGGTGCGGTGTAGAATATGTGAAAGACTGTATTATCTCGGTAGGAGACTGTAAGGCTTTAGCCTAAAGGAAATGCCACTCGGGCACTAAGGTCCACATAATTATCGACCTATCATCAGCACATTTGCCTCTTTCCAGCTTTTTGAGCAAAATAATGTTTAAAAGCAAGCAAAGAGAAGAGATTATTAATAATGCCACTCTGAGCAGTCTCAAACATATCCCATTTTCATTTATTTTTTGTAAGACTGACAACTACTGTTTGAACAGGCTGAGAATTTAATAAATGTCAGCTTAACTAATTAAGTTTTTATCCCATACTTTTGAAGTATTTCTTTACCTTCTCAAATAAAAAAAAAAGAGTTTCACATTCATTTTAAAATAGAATGATTGATTATTGAATATAACATAATGACACAAGGAAAGTGCAACTGAAATGTAATTTGCTGACCTGTAACATTCCCATGAAACAAGATGAATGTAGGTGCAATAATCTTAAATTTTAAAAAGTGTTTCATTTTCTGAGAGCTCCTTAGTGACAGAAGAGAAATTAAATAAAAATATTAATGTTCTCGATCCAGAAAACAGGATCATAAATTCCATTTCATATCCCATCCAAGGATTGCAAGTGATGCCTTACAACCAGCCCACCTACACTGGAGAGCAAGAATTAATCTAGGGAATGACATGCATATTGGAAACACGCAATCCATCAAAGGGATTTGGAAATTTAAGATCTTAGTGAATCTGAACACGTTCTTAATGCACACTTAACTTAGATTTTGTCTAATAATCCTGTAACACTACTTTCATTTTCTCTTCCATATAAGTTTGGCGTGACAGAACTAATACTGAGATTTAAAGAAGGTTAAATCTGATATGACTGTTTTTATTTTCAAGGCCCTCCATAAATTGGGTCTCTTTTCTTTTACCCTACTTTTTCTCTCTTTTATTTTACCCTTCCTCAAAAGATCAGTTGGCATGTCGTGTGTACCTTCTCGTTGGCTCTCATAGGCTCAAGGGCTATGAGATATACCTATTCTGAAGGAACTATCAGGATACAGACATAGTCAGTGAGTTAGCAAACATCGTAATATAAATGTAAGAGGAGATCTGAGGAAGGAAACCGAGTGGAAGTAGAATCAGAGAATCCTGAATGAAGGATGGAGACAGTAGTTCAGGTTATAGAGCCTAAATGGAATACGACAAAAGAGAAGAGGGGGGAAACAAATCAGCCGGCCTCTGAATCAGCGGGGAGAGAATTACAGAAGCAACACTTGCAAAACAATTAAGATCTGAGTACAGAAATCTCCTGGAAGAAATGAGACTTATAGATTTTGAATGAAATCTATTCAATTACTTAGCAGAGGATACGACATATTCAAATTTTACGGAATGTGCATTCAAAATATTTGTCACATTGAAATTGAACTGGGTGGAGGGAAGAAGGTATTGTAAGCATGAAAATATAAGGAACAATTGCCCAGAGTTATTGGGGAAGGAGGACTGAGAAACTGAGTAAGATGATAAGTGTGGGTAAGAGTACAGAAAATTGGACAGTCAGGTCAGGAAGACATTGAGGTCAATGATGATAAGGAGATGTAATTAGCATTGCCTGGTCTCAGAATGATTTCTTTGTGATGGGTATTTTTTCATCTCAAAGCCAGAAAAAGTGACACTGAAAAAAATATCAATGTGTCCCCAAATAGTACATCTTCCCAGAGCTACCTAACACATTTAAATTTTTTACAGAGTCCTGTGTAAGGTGTCAGAGAGTTGGAAGTCATACCCTACAAGATATGACACAAGTGTGCTCATTAGAAATGTCATCCACCTTGCCATAGAGAGTAGGGAAAATGGCATCTGGAAATCAAAAGACCTAATCCCAAAGGGAAAAGTTTTTCAAGAGATGTGTTGTCCATGGTTTAAACGCTCATGTGCTCAGAGATCTGGCTGATAATTAAAACGGTAGCTTTGTACAATATGTCAGCCTCTTGGAATCTTGCAGGGAAGTCACTCAAGCTATTTTATTCGACAGTGCCCTATGTTTGCCCACCTTTAAAATATCAACTTCCTCCATTCCCCAAAGTAGATATATTGCCTAGCTATTATGTAATAGGTGATTATTTTTTCAGTCTGAAATAGCACTGCTCCAGTTTGCATGTGACGCAGGAAGCTGGGACGGGCTATTTTAGTTTTGTCAGAACAGCTCAGGTGGCACTTGCCTGACATCTATTGGAAGAGTCACAAAGCTATTCATGCTCTGATGGCCTAAGTGACAATATGCTGAGCATTTAGCACCGACTCTGTTCTATTTAGATTTCGTAGAGAGTTTTCTTCTACCACAGCACTATGTCTTTAAGCATGATAATGAGCAATGGATTTGTATTTGTTGGCCTATAATCAATAGGTTAAACTATGGTGAATTGTTCAAAGTGGCCAAGTAAGTCTTAGAAAAACATGTTCATGCAAGAGGTAAGCTTACCCTGGCAAATAAACTTACTTTGTTTACAAACTGCTGAGACTTTTAGTCACCCCTTGAAAGTTCACCCTCTGTCAGGCATGAACATTTCAGGAGGATTTGGGCAACATTTTTGCAATCAATGTTACCAAAAGAATGTCCTTCATCCATTTATTCAATCATTCATTTAACACCCGTGTGTAACGGAGTTCTCAGACTAGTAGCCAATTACTTGCATTCGGTCCCCAAACATATTATTTTTCACCTATTAATTTTTCACTAAAGGAGTCCCCAAACTCTTCAAATAAGAAAATTTCCAGGGCCCCCAGGAAAATCAGATCTGGTGACAGTCTGCATTCTGGAAGGCAGTGACAGGGCTGAAGCTCAGCCCAGGCTGTCTCCTGCTGGTGGCCCCTGGGAGCGCCCAGGCTCGCCCTGTCTCCCCTCTCTTCCCAAGGCCCCATTAAATTTACAGCAGGCACTCCTCAGCTTGGTTCTCAGCTATGTTATGTTTCTGAATTGAGCAAGAAGGCTTTAAAGGACTTTGCTAGAAAAGCATACATCTTTTAGAATGGGAAAATAAATTCTCATTGTTGGAAAAGGAGCAGTGTGTTATGCTATGTGTCTGGGGTGTAGGTGATGGATTGTTACTGAGGAGACTGGGTTTCTTTCAAAGATTCTGATCTTGAGGGGGAGGAGAGACAAGTCTGACCAGTTTTGTTAAAATCTTTTAATGAATTCCCAGTGCAGAAGGATAGACTCCTGTCAGCAAGAATCCTTATTACCCTCCAGTTCCCATTAAATACAAGGAAACAGATACAGACCCAAGTTAGGCTGCCAAGCTTCTCTCATATGCATTTGGGTATGAATTTTAAAGGTCCCAAATGTCTGCGTGTGACAAGAACTATA
Source organism: Carollia perspicillata (assembly GCA_004027735.1). Classification (NCBI taxonomy): domain Eukaryota; kingdom Metazoa; phylum Chordata; class Mammalia; order Chiroptera; family Phyllostomidae; genus Carollia; species Carollia perspicillata. The sequence continues at coordinate 14,559 of PVKM010009233.1, read as the reverse complement.
AACTCAATTTCTGTAAGGCATATTTCATATTTCATAATATAGATCAAATAACAAGAGCGTCAGTCTTCAAAGAACTATGGCAATGATAGTGACAAATACATATAGTAGAGTTTGGGAGGGAAACAAAATCAAAGATCTTGAAGACTTCTGAGCAGCTAGCCACCAGCCCACCGCACATACATAACCACACTTCCTTGGAAATCAAGAGACACTCATGTAGTCTTAAAATAAAAGCGCTTTGATTACTTACATTGATCTCTATGACTTGGAAAAAACCCATCTAAACAATTATAATTGAAAAAGATAAAAAGTTGTTCTCCCAAGGCCCTGACAGATAAGACAATAATCTCAGCATTCTTTACCATCCACACATGGAAGGGGCAGGGAGAATAATGCAAATTCTGTTTTTCTGTTTTATTCTGTTTGTCTCTAACCCCCTTGGTTTTCTAAAATCAAGCACCATTCTGTGCTGTACATATTTCCAGTTTTAAGCATTCAGAATTGTACATTATTATAGTTTATTATTGCTATGTTATTCTGTTTTATTGTTTGTTTCTCCTAGTTTGGATGTTATCTCTTCTAAATTTAAATGTAGCAAGCTGAAGCCATAAATTAATGTTTATTTTATTAGAATTCCGGTAATAGATGCAATGACATTGAATGTTTCCAAGGTGGTTTTTAAAACCTCCTTCTGAGGAAGTCGTTTGAGACAGTCTCTTCTCATAAATGGACAAAAAGCCACTTTCTCATTAATGAATTATTTTGCATATGAAATCTATGCGGTCCTGGTATGGGAACCATAAAGATTATTGAGAGAGGAATAATGCAGTGAGCTGCAGTGATATGCAACTCCAGTGGCTATTTATTTAAACCAGCCTTCAAATAGCTTAGTATAATGTAGCAAGTGGGACTGTTTCTTAAAATTCATGGTGTCTTGTCTCTTTTTTGTTTGTTAACCTCAGATAAATATTAACTTTTCACAACTCATTGTATAAATGGAAGGGATGGGGAGCAATATAATTGATTTAAGAGTAGATCAGCAAGTGCATAGAAAACACTAAAGTAAATACATAGTTTGCAAAATGACCTCCCCCTCCCCCTGAATGTTTAAGGGAAAGATGGTTTCTCATCAGGCCAGCACTTATTACGCTTAGAGGCATGTAGGCTCGGGATACTCCCTTAACCACAGGACTCCAGCTCTTTAAGGTGGGAAGGACAGTTCAGTCATTTTTCTTTTTATACAGGAGCCACTGGGATTTATAACATATATATATGTTGTAAATATATATATATATATTCACATATGTATATATTTAGGTGGTGAAAAAAGTTACTGTCTTTTTTAATGTAATAAATTTTTATATTGAACACAAAGAAATACGTGATTTTGTTCATAGAAAATTTCTCATGCCTTCACTAAAAAATAAATGGGTTGAGGGGATACTTAAAATATATTGGTTTTAAAAATATCAACTTTAATTTTTCTCCAGCTTTACTGAGCTATAACTAACAATTATAAGCCATATATATTGAAGGTTTCATGATTTAATATATGTATACACTGTGAAATAGTCACCACAATCAAGCTGAGTAACATATTTATTACCTCCAATTATTATCATTTATTTTAATTTTTGCGTTGAAAGGACTTCAGATCTACCTTGGTAAATTTCAAAGACACAATACGTTACTGTTGACAACAGTCACATTATTGCACACCGATGTATAGAGTGGGGTGGAAAGACCAGCTGGGCCTGGGGACGAGAAATCCGGAGGGGGAAGGTTCAGGGCGGGCGCTGGGAAAACCAGCTGGTGAAATGCAGGCCCCAGACAGTGAAAGAAAGAGCGGGAAGTAATGTTAGCAAACTCTGAATGCCAGTCTGATGAAAGATTCAGGGAGGTCATGTGGAGGCGAAAGCATTGGAATTCACTCAGCATGAGGCATTTTTTTCCCCATGAAAAGGAACCGAAGGAGGGAAATGCCTTGAATAAAGCTCCGCTCCAGCAATACCTTGCTGCAGGGCAAAATGTGTAGCTTCAGGGGCACATCGGATCCTTGAGGGCCCCAGGCACTGTCTTCTTCCTGGTCCCTTCGTTTTCATATGAAAACAGTTTCTTAGACCTGCCAGTTCATTTTCTACCTTCTGATTTTAAAAGAAATTTAAATATTTTTATGCGACCCTGAAAGTTTCGGGAACCCGAAGTACTGTGCTTACTCTGCTTACTAGATGTATTGGTCCTCTCTGGTCCACAAGAGAAATCACACCATTTAGGGGGCCATACAGTTAGAAGATAAAGGAATGGTCCAGAAGGGTGACAAAAGATTAATTAAACTAAATGGGGCAGAGGGAAGAGTAAAAATCTAACAGTTCAAGAGGAATTAACAGGACGTGGAAATTATTTGGAAATGAAAGTCAAAGGTAAAAGTGAAAGATAAATTCTAGATTTCCCTAAGCAATCCTAGGAACATAGTACAATAGACGAGGTTTCCCATTCCCTTTGTCCTTTCCCGTCCTTCTGGTCTACAAGCTTCCAGTATCCGACATTTGTAAGCGGACTCGGCTCTCTTCCCCCGTGGTCTCTACTGACTATCAAGGCACTTGGCAGAGTTCATCATTCTTTCTGCCTTGAAAGAGCACTCTCCTTTGGCTTCCAGGATACCCACTGGCCTGGTTTTTAGCCATCTTTTCTAGTACTTTCTCTGGCTCTTTTGCCGAATCTCCATCTACCCAACTCCTAATGTTGAATCTTTTTTTTTCCCTATATTGGTGATCTATGATATTTCCATCTGTAAAGTGATCCAATTATACTTGTGGCATTAAATTGTGTATATGTCAAATTTACACCTTCAGGCTGGATGGATGACTGCCTTGAATTTAACACCGGTATATGAAATTGTCTCCTTGACATGTTTATTTGGACCTAAAATAGGTGTGTCAAGCTTCATCACTCAAAACTGAACTCAGGATATGCCCTTATAAACAATCTCCAGCAGAAGTCTTCCTCACCTTATTTAGTGGTAACTACTTTTTTTTCATTGGTTAACCAAAAGTTTGGACATCGTTCTTGACTGCTCTCTCACAGCCACTGATAATCTTTCAATAATCATGTTAGATCTACCTTAAAAATATGCTCAGATGCTGATCACTTCTTATTAACTTACCTGCCAACATCTTTTCTAGCTTGGAACTTTCACACACTGCTTATTTGGTTAGGTACAATAGGGTACAATTTGCTCTCATCATTAAAATCTAATTAATTGCCTTTGGTTTTATCTTAAATTAATGTTATTTTCAGTGTCACTGGTGAGGGGTAACTTAACTTTCACGTCTGTCAAGCAATGGTCACGGGTGCCAATTTAACACCAACAGGAATTCCCGCTACGGGGAGTGTTGAAGAAGGAACCTTTATTCTGTGCAAAACAGTTGAATTGTGAAAACAGCATGGCTGTGAGAACAGCAGGCCTGTGAGGCAGCCATGGGGCCTGGCCCCTCTCAGGCTAGAGAGCTCTGCTCTGTTTCTCGATGGTCTGCTCTGTTCTGCTCTGTCCAGCCTGCTCTGTGCTGTGCTTTTCTGCCCTGAGGTGGTCTGCTTCCCTCTGCTCTGGTGAGACATCTCTGGGGTTTCAGCTCAGCCAGGAAGATGCAGTCTTCATTCTTTGGCAGTATAGGAAAATGGTGACCCCCTAGCCAGAGGGGAGCTAGCTTATATGACGGGAAGTCCCTGCCCCTGGTCACTGATTGGTCTGTTCTTATGTGTATAAGGACTCCAAATCCTTGCAGTTTCATTGGTCCAAAGAACCTACTATCCTTATTGATCAGAATAGAGCTACATTGATTGGCCAGAGTTGCTTAACTCTGGTTGGATGGGGAAAGCCTCCATCCTATTGGTTGAAATAGGAACGTTTTATAAGGGCTGGCTCAGATGGCAGAGACACCTTGCAGGCAGGCAGTTCAGTGCAAAGGCTACTCTGTGAGGTGAAGTTTGCACGAGAGGTCTGTGTGGAAATGGCTGCTGGGCTTTGTTTTTTTAACATTTGAACTCAGTTACCACTAGGGGCCCTTCTTAGCAGCTGCCTTCTTTTTCTTTTCTTTTTTTTTTTTGAAGGTTCTCACATTTGATTATGTTACCAATCCTACTAATTCTGCTTCTCTTAGAACTTTGTAATCCATGTGGCCCTTCGGATTTTCATCTCACCCACTCAGAATTTCTCAGCCGAACATTGCAGTATCTTCTGCCTGGTTTCCCACCGTTAGTTTTTCCTGCCTTCTACAATATCCACTTTATGAGTCTTACCTGATATTTTTGAAGGATGGCTTAAGTTATTTCACTTCTTTCTTCAAAAGTTTTTATTTCTTTGTGTGTAGTTGGCTATTTTATATGCAATGTAGAGTAACCAAGAAAATCCTTGACATGATATTAACATATTCACTTGATAAGAATTCATTCATTGCCCAACATATGAAATGTCCTATGCTAGGTTCCGGTGATCAGGAGTTAAAGAAGGTAAAAACTGGCCCTTTTCTCACTAAGATAGAATCTAATGGAGAAAGCAGACATAAGACATACAGTCTTCCACATGGACATGGTCACAAGTGGGAGAATAACAATTGGAAGGCTTCATGTCTTTCATTATATAGCCTACATTCTCTACAAATGCACATTTCTTCTTCTATCTCTATATACTTCATATAAGCCACATGACATTATTTTCCTTCCCCTAAAATATCTAAGTATTTCTTGTCTTTGTTTGTAGTGTTGCCCCCATCTGGCCCGCTTGTCCTCTGATTCCCCCATTTGAGATCCCGCTCATCTTTGAAATTCCAATTCGAAAGGCTCCCTCTATCCCCCAAGTCAGAATTGATCGCTCCATCTTCTGCACTCCTACAACATATCGAACTGCAATTTGTACAGTGACTTACGTATCAGTCACTCCCCCTGGATGCATCCCGTGGGAGGGCAGGAGCGGTGCCCACCACGGCCAGCACAGCAGTCTGGGCAGGGCATCGATTTAAATCATGCTCATTAAACAAATAAAAAATGTACTTAGGCTTATTCTTTCCTGCCTTGCAGACTAAACAGCAGTTGGCAAGTATAATTTTTCACTTTTTAACCCATTGCTATAGAGGCTTAGAGATAGGAGAAAATGAGCCTTTATGTTCCCATCACAAATTACAGTGAAGAACTAAGATCTCAAAAACACACTCTTTCTTCATTATCATTAATCAATATTAATCAAAATTACAAGTGATAGCTGTTTCTGATATTTAGTGGTAATTATATGTGTAGCACTCCTCTAATGAATTTGAATTAAATTTAAATTTATCTATTAATAGATCATATCCGTAACTAAGCTTGTTTTTACTTCTCCGCAATACTTTTAATCACCTAGGCTCAAATTTTCAGCATCTTCACCATAACTCAATAGTCTACCCTTTTTGAAGAAACCCAACAGCTTTGTCAATCAAACTTCAGCCATCAAAATCAATGGTGAAGAACTGTAAATTGCGAGGAAGCATGATCCTAGAAAAAGCCTGATGATTTTGCAAAATGGCAAGGGATTAACTAAGTCTTCAGCTTAATCTGTGTTTTATTAAAGGAAACTGTGCCATCTGACAATCCATCAGTGCACTGAACATGCTAATTTCAGGGCCTGCCATGACCATAAGTGTTTCCAGGTAAAATGATTTTGCTCCAAGTCTGCACTGGGAAGCATTGTCGGGCAACCACACTGTGTGACTGTAGCCCCACTAAGGTGCAGCTGGTTGGGCTAGGGTGACTAATCTACACACTATCATGAAGCAAAATGCTCTAAACAAGTAGAAAAAATAGTTATTGACTAAACCAATCAGGAGTCTAGAATGAGAGAGAGTTAACCTACAATAAGCCTCAGGATGTAGAAGATGGCTGACAAAAAGAAAACGATGCATCCACATTAATAATGGAACAGAGTGGAAAAAAAAATGATCCTGTCACTGGATTCCTAAAGCTTATGACCTCCTAGTCCTAACAGATAAAATTTGAATTAGGGTTGTTGGGGCATATTTTACACGCAGTAAAATTCATGCTGTTGAGGTACACAGGACTGTGAAATTGACAGATGAGTGCTAAGACTTCACCACCACCATCATCAGGATGCAGAGTACTTCCATCACCCCCAGAAAATGTTCTTGTGTAATTAACCGCTCTACTAGTTTTGCTGCGAGGCCTTCTTAATTCCCATGAAGTCTGGCTAAATTGAGCCAAATAAGTCAAACCCCCAAAAGTATACTTATCAGGGGTGCCAAACTCATTTTCACTGGGGGCCACATCAGCTTTGCTGTTGCCTTCAAAGGGCTGAGTGTAATTTCAGGACTGTATAAACGTAACTACTCCTTAACAGTTAAGCAAGAGCTCGGCACTGCCACGAGGCAGAAACAAGGTGCCAGGCTGGATAATACAAGGTGGAGGGCCGGATTCGGCCCATGGGCCTTGTGTTTGCCACCTGTGGATACGATATGAATGTATCTGTATTCTCTAAATGCTAGATAGAGATAATATGTGTATATTACTTTGTACATATCTGTGCATCTATGATGTTAGATATCACAGTTGGACTGGAAGGGGACCTGAATAGAGATTATGGGATGTTGATAATCATATTCTGCTTTGATACAGGTGCTGGTACCCAAGTGGTTTTACTATTTGCAAATTGAATGATGATTATGATTATGACTTCTTAAATTTTATATATAAAATTATATATGTATATAGATATAATATATCTCCCTGGAGGTGGGGACACTTCCAAAATATGCTGCAGTGGCTCTGAGTGAAAGTCAAATTTCTCACAACATGCTAAATGACTGCATATGATCTGTCCCCCTCTGCTACTTCACTCGCTGTATTCATTCTTTTCCAGGACACTGAGCTCTGTGCTATTCCAGTCCCATGCAGGGGTGTCCAAACTTCTGACATCCCTGCGCCACACTGGAAGAAGAAGAGTTGTCTTGGGCCACACATTAAATACACTGTGACACGCAATCACAGAAAAACATCTCATAATGTTTTAAGCAAATTTACGATTTCTGTGTCGGGCCACACTCATGCCATCCTGGGCCACGTGTGGCCCGCGGGCCACAGGTTGGAGGCCCCAGGATAGAACATGCTGCTTCCTCAGGAGTAGAAGTTGCCACCTTGTCTGGAACACCATCCAGCTGTTAACTGCCTCACATTCTTCAAGCCTTTGTGCAAATAAAATCTCAGTAAGCTCTATCCTAACCATTCCTTTTTTTGTAGAGCAATCACTTTTCACTACTAGAATGGGAGTAAGCCATAAGGACAACAGAATTTGTGGACAAGTCAGATATTCAGTTTTTAACATAAGTGAGTTTTCTGTTAGTCTCCTATCTGTTAGACTCCTTCTATTGACAAATCTGGAGTTTAAAAGAAGGGAATAAAAATACACACATATTGGAGTTGAGGACCTACAGGATATTTACATCTTTGGAATCGTGATGTTACTGAGAGCGTGTGTGCGTTGAGAAGAGAAGATGAACAAGAACTAGACACTGTGGCAAACCAACTTCACAAGGCTATGAAAAAAGGGGTAAAAGGCAATAAAAAAACTAAAAAGGCCCTGGCTGGTGTGGCTAAGTGGATTGAGTGCCAGCCTGCAAACCAACAGGTCGCTGGTTCAATTCCCAGTCAGGGCACACGCCCAGGTTGTGGGACAGGTCCCCAGTTGGGGATGTGTGGGAGGCAACCACACATTGATGTTTCTCTCTCTCTCTTTCTCTAAAAATAAGTAAATGAAATCTTTTTTAAAAAAGAAACTAAAAAGGATAAACTAGTGATGCATGGAGAAAAGCTGAACTACTGTATTGTCCTGGAAACCAAGGTAGAGAAGAAAGTAAAAGATTATGTAAGATTTTGCTTAAAGTTAGTGAGATTGTAAAACTTGTCATCCAAGGTAAAACATTTTTGAGAGTACACATAATTCCCATTTGGGGGAGCAGTTTTAAAACAGACCTAACTTGGGAAACCAGGACTATATTGTCGTCACAGACATAAGTCAAGTAATGTAAGGAGTGAGAATTGACCATTAGATTTAGCAATGTGAAGGCTGCTGTAGAAATGACGATAAATGCAATGTGGGGAGCTGGAAAGTGTAGTGTATTGAATACTGTCCTCCCCAGATTCATGCCCACTCGGAACCTCAGAATGTGACTTTATTTGGAAACAGGACTTTTGCAAAGACAGAATCTGGCCCAAATAATGACCTATGTTTTATTACAAAATCATAAGGATGCAGTTCTGCAACATAACAATATCACAGTGAAGCATACCCTGTGACATTTTAGGTGAAATGTTCAAATCACTGTCTTTGATAATAATAAATAATAAGTAAATACTGCAACAACACTCAAGCAGGCGTTACTTCTGCTGGACCCTTTATAAGTAGCTAAGGATCAAGATGAAATTATACTGTATTAGAGTGGGCCTTAAGTCCAATAAAAAAGACATGCACACACAGAAGTTGGTCATGTGAAGATGGAGGAAGAGACTGGAATTATGTTGCTATAAGTTAAGTAATGCCGATGCTCAGTGCCAGCAGAAGCCGAAGAAGCAAGGAAGGAAGGGTTCCCCGCTCGAGTCCAAAGGGGAAGCATGGCCCTGCTGGCAATGCTGGCAATGCTTATTTCAGAATTCTCGTCTCAGAAACTGTGAAAGAAAAATTTCTGCTATTTTAAGCCATCTAGTGTTTTTCTACTTTGTTATGGCCACCCTAGACAACTAATACAGGAGGGATAAAGCACACTTTCTACCAAGATTTTAAGAAAGAATGGGAGGAGAGAAATTAGAGATGATGGTGTAAAGAGTGTTTCTCAAATTGCCTTATAAACTATCTGTGCTGAAGGATAGCTTTTTATTTTATGATCTATTACAGCACAATATTTCTACAGAATAAAATAAAATAAATTACTGAAAAAAGGAAATAAAGAGCTGAAACCATACCAAATATAAGCTCTATTTGCACTGCTATGTGATTCAACTAATACAAAAATTATTCCTCAAATGGCTGCTGTCGTTGTTTCTAAATGCTTCCTTTCAGATGTTTTTCCTCCCTTCCCAGAATGGCACTCACAGCTCAGGAACCGGAATGTGTCTACAGACCACGTACTTTGAAGGTTGCTGGTGTAGACAACTCTGTAAAGGAGGTCTTAGAGGAAATCGAGTCCAATTTTCTTGTTGGATCAATAAAGATTTTCCTATTGAAATGTTGTCTATTTTCCTTTTTAATGCTTTCCTGAAAATTCTGGGGCCAATTATATGTGATCTTACTATGAATGACTTTGTAGTTTTGGAACGAGTATAACTTCGATCAAATGAGGACCACCTGCAGCACACGAGCAGTGGCTGCTGTTGGTCCCCTGCCCAGGTACTCTTACATCCCTCTGCTGTTTCTTCGGTCCCGCCTCCACCTTCCATGTAAATGTGCTTGCAAAGGCCTGCACTGCAACCCTTTTTTACAATACTCTCCTTTGCCTACTGGAACAACTTTTTCCACAGAGCACCTGAGAATTGACTTCACCCTTGCACGTAGGTGCCAAAGAACTGAAATCCAGCTCCCTTGCTTCCAGCAGGACCATACTCAGAGATTCAATTTGCACTTCCAGAGCAATCCTTGGGAAAGGGTGAGATGGGAATCGAAACCTCCCACTGATTTGGCTTCATTCCCTCGCTGCTCTGTTTTCTCCATTTACTGCCTGGTTTTTCATGGAAATATGTCCACGATAAGCACTTGCATATGAATCCTCATGTCAGGGTCTGTGACTGGGAATTTGAGTTAAGACCAAATAGAGACAATGGCAAAAAGAAAATGATTCATAAAGCAGTGTTTTGTTTCTGATGTGTTGTGGCATTCCTTAGACTAAGTAAGCTACCATGATTTGATTACAGGGGCTAATGGAGGACAAGTTTCACTAAGCCTTGAGCTTCTTGTATAACACTGGAAACGCATAGAAAGGTGAGAGAAATTTTATTCATTAATAAACTTTTAGAGTTTTATTCAACACAACATTTCTCTCTGGACCAGAGGGTTAGCTTTGGTTTTAGAAATATAACATGGACAATAATTCATATATTTTTTATTTTTTGCTGTGTTGTGGATACTTTAATTGATGTTTTGATGTTTGTTTTTCCTCTAGCTAGCATTTTATACACAGATATTTGCATTTAATAATATACATATATGCTATTTACATTCCATAAATTCAGTAAAGCATATAGTATATGAATATAATCAAATATAGCTTAGAAAAACTCAACGTGTGTGCCTATGTGGAGAAGGGTCAATATTTTAAAGTGCACTTTTCCTTGGACTTTTATGGTCAGAGAAGATTCCAGTGGAGAATTGGGCAACACTGAATAGCATTTACTCCATCAGCAACCTATTTAACTTTTATACAGTATACTCAGCATTCAAACTATGAATATCTTACAGTTTTTCACTTAGTGTAACTTTAATAACATGAATTACTTCTGCTTCATTAGTAACTGTACTTATTTAAGGGCAAAACTATTGCATACTGCTGGACTATTGATTAATCTAAAACTCCGGACTGTTGTCAAAAATTTGGCTAGGAGCACAAGTGACTACAACCTGCTATGTTGAAATTGTTTTCCAGCATAAATAATAACTTTGTCCTAATATGCCATTATACTTAGCATGTTTCTAGAAGCATCTTTTGTTTAAAAAAATGTGTTACATTTGGTGAAAAGGATATTATCAGGTTATAATATATCATATGTAATCCAGCTCCAGTCCTCACTCTGAACGCTGGGCCAGCCCTCCCCGTGCCCAGGCACTTGTCACATGGTTTCAGATGAAACACCATCTATGAGGTCAAAGGCCAACCTAGGAAAAGGGAACTAAACTTCTGTCAGATGCAAACTCTAGTTTTGGCTTATTGAGGTAGCTTTTGAAAAGTCATTTAATATTTCCTTTTTTTTCTACTATAAAATAAATTTTGAATGACAAAAAGAGAAGTGCATTGTAAAGACAACTCAAAACGTACCTTTGCTAGAAGTCTTATAATAAACTAATACTATCCCTTGGCTGCTTTGTGGAATTTTTGTGTGAGGAATGCTTATGAGTCCCCACTTAGGCTAGATAAGTGATAGAACACCAGGACAGGATGGGAACTCAAAAGGTCATTTGGCCAGACCCATTTTCTTTAGGTAGGGAAGATTCTAAGAAATCACAGTGCATAGGCCTTCCAGTCTATGCAAAGTCAAATTAACAGAAGAAAAAGCACTTCTGCAATAAGTCAGTACAAAATGGATTGACACGACCTTAGCAAAGGTAACAGTTAAAAAGAAGAAAAAATATTTGTGTGAACGGTATTTGACTCTAATAGGTACCTTATGAAACGTCAAGCATTTCAGCAATAAAGTTATATTACAGTCAAGAACTTGAGAAGAAACAGGTCCTAATTTCTACTAACTCACCATTACCTATTTCCCAACACTAACTGACCCAAAAGGAACTAAGTTTATGGAAATATCAATGTTAAAATCTGGAACTCTGCCCTGGCTGGTGTAGCTCAGTGGACTGAGCACGGGCCTGCAAACCAAAGGATCGTGGTTCGATTCCCAGTCAGGGCACATGCCTGGGTTGCAGGCCAGTTCCCAGGAGGGGACCCACGAGAAGCAACCATACATTGATATTTCTCTCCCTGTCTCCTTCCCTTCCCCTCTAAAGATAAATAAATAAAATATTTTTTAAAAATCTGGAAATCTGACATTTAAATATTCTGTAATAATCAAGTGGTTTGATATGCACAGAATGTAGAGTTAGAAATGTTGCCAAATGGGCATCAGCCCTATAGTCTTTTGACCATCCTGCCAAGATTGACAACTTGGTAGGATGGGTATAAGCATGTCTGGGCTAAAATATGATCATTATATTGAAGGATATGAGCTTTTGTTGTTGCTATTGCTGTTGTGTATTTGTCTCTTTGTCTTTGTTTTATACTGAAATAAATATGCATATTAGAACACTCAAGCTCTCAGTAGTGGTTTTTGTTTCCTGATCGCCTAAAGCCCTCATCAATGTCATCAACCAGAGCTGACTTCTCCTGAGTCAGAAGACTATTCCCTTTGCCACTGTCAGTGAGTTGCTATAGTCCTTTAGCCCCTTCTAACCATACTTGGTCATTTTGGCAACTTGCCTGTCTAACAACAGGTACAAGTGTGTATTCCCAAGTGTTCACTGGTAAGCCAGGTAAGCCTGAGGCTAATGCCTCGATATTCCTAAGTATTTTACCAGAACCAGGTTCAATCCTTCTCTGAAGTTCTGTTCATTCCATGATCTATAATATTTTGGTAATAAGTTTGGTCTAGGAGCCATAATCTATTTTCCCAGAATTGTCAAGTCACAGCTTTTTATTGAGAAGCTGATGCTAAGTGAGAAAGAAGTAAGTTCTTTCTATCTGACCCAGGAAGCATCATACTTCCCTGACATCAGCTGAGGTCAAGGTCGCTACCTCTCCTCCACACCAAAAAAAAAAAAAAAAGCAAAAATCTTTTAGGAAAAAGTTATAGATCAACTTTCTGAAATCCAAATTTTATTTGGCCAAATAACTCAAAAAAGAAATGTCAAAGTGAACACCAATACTGCCCCGGTCATTGATACCTTTTTAAGAGAGAGCAGTGGTAGGAGAGGAGGTGATTGATTAGAGAGTATCCTAGAGAGTTGGAGAGTTGGTTCTGTTGGCTGAAAGTGTATAATCTGCATGATTTACTTCACTGCCACAGAGGCTGAGCCCCTTGAAAGTCTGAGGATTCCTTAGACTGATGGATGCCAGAGGGGAAGGGATTTGGGGTCCGGGTGGAAAAGGGGAAGGGAGTAAGAAGTAGGAATTGGTAGTTACAGAATAATAACAAGGGTATAAAGTGCAGCTTAAGGAATGTACTCAAGAATATTCTAATAACTATGCATGGTGCCAGGTGGGTACTAGAAATATCAGGAAAAAACACTTCGTAAAATATATGATTTTCCAACCACTATGCTATGGTTACTGACACTAATACAAAATCATATTGAATGTAAACTGTAATTGAAAAATAAAATAAAAAAAGACCGAGTGTTCCTTAGAAGAATGTAACTATGTTTTGCAAATTCAGGGAGTAAATTATTTTGAATTACTGTATTTCACCATGTATAGCGCATACCCACGTTTTTGGCCAAAACTTTCAGAGAAAAAAAAAATCACTTTAATTTTTAATTCAATTATTTACATATATTTAGGTATTTGTTTTTTGTATTATAAAGCAATGTTAGCATTCATTTTTGAACACATTATAGTGCAAGAAATTTTATGTAACAAATAATTACAAAACACAAGACTAGACACAAAGTTATTTCAGGTACTAGCTGTGTATAATGCACATCCTTGTTTTTCCCTCAAAAATTTGGGCAAAAATGTATGCATTATACATGGCAAAATATGGTAGTTTCAGTTTCCAAGTAAGTGTGTTTTTCTCTCCTAGATTCAACCTGCTTTCTTAGATATCTTTATTTTATGTGGAGGGGAAGAAGGCTGAGTGCATTAACAGAACCAACACAAGTTTTGAAATGTTGAGGAAAAAGATAAGCTATAAAGAACCTAAGTCAGAATCTTCACAGTTACAAATCAAAACTCCATGAGCTTGGATTTCTTAATGTGGTTTTCTATAACTCTACATGATGAATTTTCTTCCCTATGCCACTTTAGCTTGTTATGATTTGTGTTATTACAGTCATTTCCTCTTACTCTAGTCTTTGTGGTTTCGACTTGGTAAAACATAAAAACTGCAGTATTGCAATATTAAAATTATTTTGTGCATTTGTACTTGGAAGACACCGGGCATGGGCCAGTGCTCGGATTAGTGAGAGTCTACCTTGTAGCCTAAATAATATTTCACTGGACTTTTAGTGGCACATCATGGAAGATTTTTGGGGCTGTGCAGCACTCCGTGTTTTTGCCAATAAAGCTATTTTAACAGTCATAAGGTTTTACAGTAAACATTTAGGCTCTCACATTTCAGACTAGATAAACCAAAAGGTGTGCCAGATTCTTACTGGGGTAGGCTAGTAGGCTAGTAAGGAAAAATAAAAAAGTCAGAACCCTCCCCTTCCCCCCAAAATATGGCTATAGTCCTTTCTCCTGAAGGGAAAATATCATCACGCAACTCAAAAATGGCCAGAGGGCAAACAAGTTCTACCTTCGTCAGTATTGACATTTAATTTTGTGGGCAGGGAGACCTTTCATCATTCAGGGAAAGGGCACTTGAACTAAGAACTATGCCAATACTGTGGTTTTGTGCTCACCTCTGAGTGGTAGCCTGGCAAACAAATGAGTTATTAGAAAGACAGAGAAGATATCTTTTCTCTCAAGATATCTACATGAGGAGATATTAGCAAGAGCCAGGCAGATTTTCATTCCCAAGGCTTTATTTAAGCACATTAAGAATCAGATGAGGCATTCTTATTTCCATATCTCACCTTCAAGTCCGGAAAACTATCAGTTGGAG